>LOEQ01003714.1:113360-133742 GCA_001685075.1 Bramus lutescens | reverse complement strand
TCTCTCTCTCTCTCTCTCTCTCTCTCTCTGTCTCTGTCTCTCCAGATTTTCCCCTCTGGACATTGCTGTGCTTGGATTTCTCATTTTCTGTTTTGTGAGTTTTTCCTTTAAAATAAATAAAATATAATTGTTTTATCCTTAGCTATCCTGGTTATTTCAACACTCGGCACCCAACGATTGGATATACAATTCCCAGCCTTGAGCACCCATGCATCTTCTGCCAGGCAAGGCGCTTACGCTGCCTCTCTCAGCCCACCTAAGCAGTGGCTTGTGTGCACAGCCAGTAGTTCATTTGGGCATAGAATTCTTGCGCAGCAGCCCTGAGGAATGGGCGGTGGTTCTTTATATTTCTTCATTAAACGCCTCAGAGCTGTACAGTAGCTGGGGACCAGGTCCAGTTATCAGCACTGTGGAAACTCAGGCAAGATGTGGGCTTCCCAGGTCTTAGCCAGTAGTTTTGAGGCATCTAACAATTTGTCTGCATTTGCTATTCTATTACTTGAGTCATTGTTGACCAGTCATGGACCACCGTGAACCACACAGTCTGTGATTTATACTAAATAACTGTTTTTATTCTGAGCATATCTTTTTGTATTTAACTCTAAAATCAGATTCAGTCCAGCCACATGGCTCCAACTGCATAGAGACTCCTACTGTCAGGTAACGGTTATTGCACCTACTCCAGCTAACTAAACCTAAGGTAAAATTTAATATAAAAATATTAAATATAAATTTATAATTTAAAAGAGCAATATGGCGGACAACCTAACAGTCTAGGGTTTCAGTAGCATTTTTACTTACACCATGTATGAGGTCATACAAGACTTATATGATTTCCCTCCTAATTCATTATATTTCATTCTGTGGATTAGTTTTGTCCTCCATATTTTCTACTTAAAAACATGGTTTGATAATAGGGCCAAGAGTGAGGCACTTTTAGAAATAATTCAGTCTTTACAGACTGACACTGCCCAATTAAAAGGAAATTCAACACTATGGAGAAGGATGTACAATCTGATATTAATTTATTAAAAGGAAAATTTGACACTCTGGAGAAGAATACAGCCAATTTGTCAAACAAAACTCAGTCTATGACAGAGAGTGCTGAGACATCGTCTGAGAGAATTCGTACTGTTGAATATATTAATCGGACTCTGTCACAAGGTTAAGATAGATTGACTAATAGAATGTCTCTCCAGAAAGGTAATATGCATGCTATGAAAATTATGTTCAAGGATGAGACATTATCTATACTGGACAGAATTTACACCTTGCAATCCTCAATGAGGAAAATAGAACAGAACACTGGACAGGAGATCCAGACTCTACAAAAGGCAGTGGTAAGTAGATTTAAAAAGATTGAGAAATTTATCAAATTTGATGACCAGGGACAAAGGGTACAAAGATAAAATTTAGCCTCATCAGTACATACCAAACTCTGGTACCCAGAGTTCTACCTGACTTTCTGGTGATACCATCAGAAAGAGCTTCTGGAACAAAATACCCGAATGTAGTTAAGAAATATACATGGGAGCCTATATGTTTGACTGATCTAAAAGAAATTAAACAAGCAATCTTACAAAATACATTTGTCCTTTATTAGGGAAATGGTTAAAATGTGGGCTTCCGGTAACAAAGCAATGCCGCAAGACTGGACTCAGTTAATCTCAGCAGTCCTAGAAACTGGACTGCAGTTGCTTTGGTTCTGTTATTTTAGGGAAGAAGCTAAAGTTTTAGAGCAATAGGGAAAAGCAAAAGACTTGAGATTTTCCTAGATCAAATTCTGGGCAAAGGACTTTACTCTGATCCTAACGATCAAGCTCTTTACAATGAACACACCTTGTCCCTATGTAGCATAGCAGCTTTAAATGCTTGCGACAAAATTCAGGAATCAGGAAAAAGGGTTAAATCATATCTTAGGGTTAAACAGAGTCAGAGAAAATCTTTTAGTGACTTTTTACAGATATTAACTAAGGCTGTACAAATAGGGGTAACTGACCAAAAGCTAGACATATAATAATTGAATCTTTGGTCTATGAAAATGCCAACTTAGAATGTGAAAAGATCCTTGGGACTTTAAAGATCAGATCAGCACCCATGGATGAATGGGTCTTATATACAATGAATGTCAAGACACTTACTATGGTACTGAAGCTTGGGTTTGGATTGCTCTTGTTTAGAGAAAAGGGGGAGATGGTGGGGAATTTTGTTAGCTAATCATCTTTAAGGTATGGGTCATAGTTAAGGCGTAGTTTCACTGGAACCCAGGAAAAGGCCTGTGCACCACCCAGGTGCTTTCTCTCTGTGACTTTTCCCATGGGACATTGCTGTACATAGATTTCTCAATTCCTGTTTTGTGAGTTTTCCCCTTATAATACATAAAATATTATTGTTTTATCCTTAGCTAGCCTGGTTATTTCAACATAGAGTCAATATGTTAGCAGGGTGCCTGTTGAAATGAGAAGGGAAGGATGGCTATAGGTTTTTATCCTGCATCAAGCAGTAACTAGGTTCTAATATTTCATTTTGAAAACTCAAAGCTTCTATTTCAACCCCTGAAGCCTGTCTTATAAGTTTGCCAAATATTTATAAATATTTCTGAATCGGTAAAAATGAACAACAGACTTTCCTGAAAAAAGTGAGGTTAGTCATACACATAATAAGTGAATCATAATATCCTACCCAAAAGAAACAGAAAAGAAAATTTGCGAGACTTCATTGTTTCTTAGCTCCTCCACCCTCAGCATTACCATATGACTTCATTTCTTCCACACCACAATTTCCAGATCCAGCCTGGCTCTGTACATCTTGTGCTTGAGCCCAGCCTGAGGAGTCCATACTAAAGTCCTCAAATCTAACTTAAGTCCTATATCAAGTGCCCCTGCCTAGGCTGTTGATGCTCACCTGTACTGTCCTCTACGTCTAGGCATTATGTAGGACACATATCATTTATGCCAGCTCAGCATCCACTGTGATTTCCTAATGCATTCCTCACCAACTTCCTCCAATCACCAGTACCAGTGTGAGTTAACATATATTGTGTTGGGATCCCAACCTGGTGGGTCTATCTGATCATGTCTATCCATCCTCCCAAATTCAAATGTCTAGCTCTTGTTCCTCATCCAGTGTCCAGGTTCAGTATGGCTTGCCTCTCCCCTGCATCCCCAAACCTCCAAGTTGTGCCATCAGCCACATCATACTCACCAACTCATCTCCATCCATGTTCACCTGATTTCATCCTCATCATGCTCTAGCCAAATGCCAGTACCAGTTAAGCCCACACATCTTGTGTCCACATCAGAAACAGAGTCAACAGAAGTCCACATGTCTGGACCTCATCACAAAGTTTACACAATATAAAAGATCAAGACAGCACACCTCCCCATCCATCAGCTCAGAATTCTTTTCTAATAATATTTACCTAAATTAACTCTAATAGATAGAATGTAAAAATACAAACATAAATTTCTTCAAAGAATTAAGGAGTTTAAAGAAGGCACAAACAAGCAGCTCAGTGTACTTAAAGAGAATAATGAATCAATTGATGCTTAATAAAACCCAACTCATTATTGAATGATGAATGTGTCAAACAAGAAATTAAGAAGGAAAGGATTCCTAGAACTAAGTGAAAATGAAAACACAATACAACAATACCTCTGAGACATAAACAATTCAACAAGAGGCACATAGCTCTTTTTTGTACTTTATTATATTTTTGTTATTCAAAGTGAGTTTAAAATTTAAAAATATTTTGACCATATTCTTATCCTACTCCAAGTCAGATCCACTCCCCCTCCCTACCCATCAAACATTTCTTTTTTCTCAAAAACAAAACCCAATACAACACCCTCAGCAAAGAAAACAAAATAAAACCACATCCCTTCCAAAAGTGCCAAAAGCCAAAACATCAAAATACAACCAAATGAAAGCACACAACACACACACACACACACACAGAAAGAGAGAGAGAGACAGAGAGACACAGAGCACACAGACACACAGACACAGACACACACACACAGAAAGAGAGAGACAGAGAGACACACAGCACACAGACACACACACAGAGAGAAAGAGAGAGAAAGAGAGACAGAGCACACAGACACACAGACACACACAGAAAGAGAGAGAGAGACAGAGACAGAGAGACACACAGCACACAGACACACAGACACACACACAGAAAGAGAGAGAGAAAGAGAGACAGAGAGACACAGAGCACAAAGACACACAGACACACACACAGAAAGAGAGAGAAAGAGAGACAGAGACAGAGAGACGCAGCGCGCGCGCGCACACACACACACACACACACACACACACACACACACAGTGGAGCCCATTATATGTTGCTCACCTACGCCTGACCATGAGGCCTGACACAAAGTGGTTGATAAACTTAGCATGACTCTGTTGGAGAAAACTGATTTCCCTCTCCCAGAAGGGGGTTCTCTGTATTTGTTCCCATCTGCTGCAGATGAAGGAAGCTTCTCTGAAGATGGCTGAATAGGGCATTGATCTACAAGTATAGCCAAATATAATTAGGAGTCTTTTTTTTTCTTTTAGACCTCTACGATTTGGCTTTATCCTAGTCCTCAAACTATCAATTTAGTCTCAGGTTCTTGGTCACCCAACTAGTTTCAGGTAAAGGTCCATTTTGTTGAGTGGGCCTTAAGTCAGATCACTTACTGGTTGGTGACTCCACAAGCTTTGTACCACCATTGTGGCAGCACACCATTGTAGATAACGGATTTGTAACTGGCTTGGTGATTGTGGAGAAACATAACTGTTAAGTGTCTGCCTTAAAAACCACCAAGACCACAACAACAGCAACAAAAACAAAACAGAAAAGGAACAAAAAGGCCTTGACACAACTCAAGATGTTGGATCACAAAACAAACCCAAATCCAGTAGACAGCAAGAAATAATAAAAACCAGACTGGAAATTAGTAAAGTAAGACAAAGAATACATGGCAAAGAGTCAAGGTAGTTTCTAAAAGCTGTTTCTTTTAGAAGAAAAATAAGATTAGCATACTGGTAGCCCAAGTAACCAAAAGAAAGAAGGGACTCAAATTAACAGAATCAGAAATAAACACAAAATCATTACAGCACCAAAAAAGTAATTCAGAATATTATAAGGGAATACTTTAAAAAGTTGTACTCCATTAAGTTGGAAAATATAAAAGAAATGGATAAATTTCTATGCTCATTCAAACCACCTAAGTGTAACTTATAAGAGGTCAACAACATAGACAGACACATAGCAAATAGGGTTGATAGTAATAAAAAGTCTTTTGAAAATACCTAGGCCCAGATAGATTCATAGCAAAATTCAACTAGACTTTCAAAGATGATCTATAGTCAATACTTCTTAAACCATCTAAGAACAAACTAGCAGAAGAGTGGAAAGAAGCAGCTCTCCTAGACATCTATGACTCCAGTGTTACCCTACTCTAACACTCAAACCAGATGGAGACAGGACAACAATAACAACAACAAAAGAGAAAACTATAGGGCAATGTTCCTGAACATAGATGCAAAAGTTCTCAACAAGATACTTGAAACTTTCCTCCACGATTAAGTGTCTTTATTTAGAGATGCAGCAAAGGTTCAACATATGTATGTCAATAAATTTCACAAATTATATAAATGGACCGAGAGACCAAAAAAATCACATGATCGTCTCAACAGATGCAGAAAAGGTCTGACAAATCCAACATGCCTTCATATTAAGAGTCCTAGAGAGACTATGACTGGAGGGAACTTACCTCTATATAACAAGGAATATATGATGAACCATATATGATGAACCCATAGCCAATATTATCCTAAATATTTAAAAAAAAGTTCTAAATAGGAAGCAATCCTATTAAAATCAAGCAACAGGGCTGTCTGTCTATTCACAAGCCTCACTTTTCTTCAATACAGCGCGTCAACCACTAGGTGGAGCAATAAGGCAAGAGAAGGAACTTAAAAGGCTATTAAAAAAGGAAGTCAAACTATCTTATTTGCAGATGATATGTTATTACTCATAAAAGAGCCAAAAATTGCATCAGAAAGCTTATAGGATTGTTCAGCAATTGTAGCAAAGTGGCAAGATCAACTTATAAAAAATCAATAGTCTTTCTATAAATCAACAACAAAACATCCTGAGAAAGATATCTTGGTCATACACTCTCATTCTCAATACTCTCAAAAGTAATGAAATATCTAGAAATAAACCTTTCCCAAAAGGCAAAAGACATCTACAATGTAAACTTAAATTTTCTGAAGAAAGAAATCAGGAGAGAAACAAGGAAGAGAAAGGACCTTTCTTGCTCATTGATTTACCATTAATATTAATTAATTAAGGATTAATATTGTGAAAATGATCATTGTATCAGAATCAATTTGGAGATTCAATGAAATCTTAATAATAGTCCTCACCACATTCTTCATAGAAATAAAAAAATTCAACAGACCAAAGATAGCCAAAGGAATCCTACCTCTCAACTGCAGCAGAAAACAGTGCTGGAGTGATTACTATGTCAGATTTCAAGATATATTGCAGAGAAATAGTACTAAAATCACCTTCTACTAGCATAAAAACAGATATGTAGACAACCTGAACAAAATAGAAAACCCAAACAGAAGTGTACCCAACTACAGCCATGTGGTATTTGACAAATGTAAGGAGAGCATATACTGGAGAAAAGATTGCATCTTGAACAAACTGAGCTGGGAAAACTAATAGTGCACACAGAGAAGACTGAAATTAGAATGATATCTGTCCTTTGACAAAACAAATAAACATTAATTTCATATGGATCAAAGATTTCAGTGTATAACCTGAAACACTGAAGTTGCTAGAAGAACACACAATCAGTACCCTGTAAGACACTGGCATAGGAAAGGATTTTTTGTGTGTGGGACTCCATTTGTCAAAAAATTAATTCCAACAATAGATAATTGGGCCCTCATAAAACTAAGAAGTCTTTATATAGCCAAGCTGAGGTGAGAGCTGTTTATTTCAATGACAAAGTAATTGATAGTGAATCAAAATACCCCTAGAAATAATATTCTAAAGGTCAAAACACTGGTTATTTGAGATATATTAATTTCACCCAAATTATGTTCTAAAATATGGAGCAAAGAGATAACGAAGGGCATTGTGCACAGTATTTCTGTGTCACCATCTGTAGTTGCAGCTCTGTGCAGGATCACCAGGTCAAGGACAGGCTAGTAATCCCTTGACTCCAGAGGTCCGACCAAACAGAAGCGAAACCAAATCAAATAAAAACAAAATAGAAATCAGAATTTCCAGAGTATGCAAAATTTCCAACATTTTTGAAGAAAAACAGCACTTAGGATTCTGGTAATATTCTCTTTAATAGAGATAACCAAATACTAGAATGAAAATTGCCATCTGTGGCATTGTGGTATGAGAATGGCTCATATATTTGAATGCTTGGTCCTCAGTTGATGGAACTTTCTGGGAAAGGTTAGAAGGTGTGATCTTTTCAGAGGATGTATGTCACTGGGGGTTGGGTTTGAAGCTGCAAAGGCCACAGCATTTCCTGTTAGTGCTTTCTCTCTGCAACTTGCAGATCAGATATGAACTCTCAGCTACTGCTCAGGTGGCATGGCTGCTTGCCTTCCTCCATGCTCCCTGCTATGTTGATCATGAATTAAAACTGTAAGCAAGCCCCCAATGAAATGCTCACTTTTGTCACAGTGTCTTCTTACAGCAAAAAAAAAAATAGTAACTAAGTCAGTCATGTTTTCAGATATTAGAGGACACGTCCATTAATTTCTTTAAGGCTGTCAGAAAGACAGATATATTAGTGAATGAGTGAATGAATGAATAAATGAATGAATGGAGGGTGATCTCTGCTTTCAAGAAGGCAAGATAACAGAAATCTACAATGCATATGTCAGTCTCTGCTGATACCAAATGAGAAAGTTCAGGTCTGCTTAGATCTTTACCATATACCTGATAACCCAGGAGTGGAACTTAGGGAACATCTTTAATATTTCTCTTTCCCTGCCATGCTGTATATTTTCTCAACTTCTGGAGTTAATCTGATTCCTCTTCCTAGAGTTCTGTGACAATTTCTTCTAACTTTTGAGACTCAACCAGCTTCCCATTCCTACCCAAAGACTCTTCACGTTCTAAGTACCCGTTACTTTCTGAAGCATTGTCTCCTGAAATTTCCAGTGGTCCAGAAGAAGCTATACAGAGGCTCTGCATATCCACTGGAGAAGGGAAGTAACAAAAGAGTATTTCCCCTCTGTGGGATTCAGAGATGAACTACCTCACTCCAGAAATGTTTTGAATCATTGGTAAAATGGAGGCTGCTCTTTCATTTCCTGGCCACCCAGACCCAAATAATCACACAAAACTATATTAATTACAACACTATTTGGCCAACAGCTCAGACATATTCCTAGCTAGCTATTACATTTTAAATTAACCTATTTTAATAGGAGAGGAAGATGCCAGAGGTCAGCCACCCAGCCACAGAGCTAGTCATGAAGGAAGAAGGAAAGATATATGAAATAAAGAAAGGTAAAAAGCCCAGAGACAAAGAGAAATGGGATAATTTAAGTTAGAAAAGCTGGATGAAAATGAGCCAACCTAAGGCTAGGTAGTTATAAGTAAGAATAAGTCTCTGGATATTTATTTGGGAGCTGAATAGCAGGCTACTACTTCTTTAAACAAGTCCTCTATAAACAAGATGCCAAGATTCCGAAGACACCCATTCAAAGAAACCAGTGGCAACAATATACTAGTAATTGCATACCTAGTAATTTTCTGACTTAGAACCTCATGTCTTCTAATATAACTCAGTACTTTCTGCATTACAATACATAGCCTGTCAGTTCTGTCACCTTTACAACTATTGAGGACACTTCTGGTGAGTTCAGTGCCACTTTTAGATGAAAGTAGTGGAAGTATTTTAGACTATGAAACTCCTAGTTTGCATTGTTCAAAGAATTATTCAGTTAATTACTAAAAAGATGTGCTCATATTTCAGGGATTATGTCAATAACAAGCATATGACAAAGTAGATCACTAAATATGTTATATAATCTAAACTTTTAATTTAAATCCAATATCTGTAGGTACAAGAGAAAAATTCAGTAATGGTAGTTATTGGCAGCCTATTTAATTTTTGTGTAACTAGTAGGTCAACATGAAAATTTGTCAAATTCGTGTAGTATTTACCAAAAAATGCTTTGGGAAATAATATACCAAATTCATATTAGGTCATATATTTGGAAATTTAACTTTTTATAATTTTAGCAATTAAAAGCATATAGAGCTCTTGCAAAGGAGCCAAGTTTCATAGCATCTATGTCACATAGCTCACCATTGCTCTATCTCCAGGAGTCTGATATCTCTTCAGGTACTTGCAAGTCAATGCACATACCTACTCATAGGTCTGTCTGTACACATATTCACATAATTAAAGTAAAAAGCTGGCTTCAAATGCAATAAATATTTTTAAAACACAAAGACTAGAAGCAGGCAGCTTTTGGGGTCTGTTTCATGGTTTATTGAGATCAAGGTAATGCTTTTGGTATTTTCCAGTCATCAACATTAAGGCCAGAAAGGAAGGGGAAGAGGAAGAGGAAGCAGGCGTTTCTATTTGCTTTTCATCTCTTGAAACTTCTTAATAGACGTCTAGCATACTGTGTCCTTGGTCAGAGCCGTGTGCTTGAACTCTCCAAATTGTGACTGTCTGTGAAATGAGTATTTTAAACCTTCCAGCTTTCATATAGGAAGGTATCAAATTAGAAGTAGATATTTTGAGTTCAGTTAGCCAGAAGCTTAGAGACTTTCTCCAACCATTTCAGTTTCTTGTTGTCCTAATGCAGTGTGTTAAATTAACTAGTAGTCCAACAGATTAATACCATCAGTATAATCCAAATTACAAATTTTTACATTAGCCTGGTAGATGTTAACTGTGGCTACTCCTTCATTTAGCTGCATCTGGTGTAGGAGGATGTGAAGAAAGGCAAAGCAGAGCTTTATAACAAAAGGGGTTCTTTGCAATTCAGTGGATGAAGATTTGTTTACTGAATCTACTTGTAGATATTTGAGAGATGGCTGTAATTGAACTTTTACTGTTCCATGTGAATGCAATAAACCCACACACTTTCAATTTTTTAACAGAAAGAGCATGTTTAAAGGTTTAAATTACTAGATCTATTTTGCTTTGATTGGCCACTAAATAAAGCTGGACAGAGTCCATCTATAGTAGTACCTAATAGTTCTGCACCATCAATCAAAGCATGTTTCTCCATTTTGTTTCCTGCCTCTGCTATTAACTTGTCACTAACCCCTGGCTTTTATTCTTTCTCATGGTGTGTGATGAATTAAACTAGTTAGCTGGCCAGATATTTTATATGAGACACATTAACACTTAGTGTTTTTGATGGAGTACTACGTAAAACAAAGCCATTCCGTACAGGAGACAATTAAGCCTCCTGATTGCAGCATTTCAGACTTTATGGTTCTCAGTTTGTCTGTGTGGCCAGATAATAGCCATGTAATCATTTTAGTGCAGGTGCATTTAATTAGTTCCTTTCTTAGGAAACTTCTGTTAAATAATAATGATCAGTTCTCTTAGTTGCCATGGTCTCTACACCAGGTTTTCTTCTTACCTCGTGATTCTACTTTTTGTTAGAATGCTAAGAAACTGTTGAAGTGAACTCTTTCCTTGGGCTTACTTCTAAGAGCTTGGCTCTGAGTTTCTGAATAGACAGGTCAAGAGGTTTTCCTGATTTTCAGTGTTTAGTTGACCAAAAATTCCTTTGTCTTGTTTTCGGTTCTTTAGTTTCCAAGTTATCCTAATCATTGCTTGGGAACTTCCCTGTCCTAGCATCATGCCCCTTTTTAGATTGCACCAGCCAGGTCCTTATATAGTCCATGAATCCAGGCTCCAACTTGCTTCTTCTTCACCGAATGAAAGACTTTAGCTGATCCATAACTGTTTTCACTTTCTGCTTTGGTTTTATCAATGTGCCCCAAATTCTGTGCCATACTGATCTTAGCAGTTGTGAGATATCCATGAGAACACCAGCAATATAGTTTTAACACTTCCATGACAAAGGCAGAGGTCTTTTCTCCTAAAGTTAGTTCTCTGCTGTCCTGTAAGAGATTCAGTGGCATCGTGCCATGTCTGTGTAATGCCTGGTATGTAGACTTGCCCTCAGTTATTTTTTTTTTGGTTGCCATTTGCATTCCTAGGGCAGCTGCTATAGTTCAGTATTTCATTAGGATGTAGGAAAAGCTGGAGAAGGAGCAAGGGAAAGGCTGTCTGTGCCTCTAGGCTAGCTCAGTCCGTAGAGCAAGAGACTCTTAATCTCAGGGTGGTGGGTTCACCCTATGTTGGGCACCAGGTGTTGAAATAACAAGGCTAGCTAAGGATAAAACAATTATATGTTATTTATTATAAGGGGAAAACCCATGAAACAGTAAATGAGAAATCCAGGTACAGCAATGTCCTGTGGAAAATGGCACAGAGAGCGTGCACATGACCTGGTTCCCAGCAAAGCCACACCTTAACTAAGACCCACCTCTTAAAGATTTTGGTTAAGAAGGCTTTCCCCATCACTGGAGCACGCTGAGAATGTTCTGTTCAGGATCAGAGACTTTGAGGTGATCTTTTAAAGCTACTGAATCACTGCAGCAGGACAATAGTTGCCTGAATGGAATGTATATCCTAGAGACTACCTCATATTTATCAGGGACAAGATAGGGACAGTGCAGACTGGGAGAGGACAGTGAAAACTCTTCTATTTCCTTCCTTTGTATATTGAAAGCAAGATATTCATCTTATGTATGTAGTTTTCACAAACTGCAAATACGGTACCTGTCGGGCAATTGTGCAGGTGTCACCTGACAGTGCTGCTAATCCTCTCTCAGTGTCAAAGTGGGTGACAATAGTAAGAGTCTTCCATGGGAATCAAAACAGGCCTCTTGCTAGGATTTAAAAATACCAGGTGCCTCAGTGTTGCCTCCGTCTTTAACAATATTCATAATCTGGGAAATGAAATTAAAGAACCTTCTAGTTTCTATCCTTTCCCATTTACTAGTGTTTCTAAGACACTGTTACTAATCTCCATAGTGTGCAGATCCTGCCTGGGCATGTCACTGCATGCAAGGGTCTATCTGAGGTCATAGCGCTCTTTTGGTCTTCAGAGTATATGTTATCAGAACTCTTATCTCCTTGTGGTAGCAAGTCCAAACAATATTTTTATACCAAAGATACCTGCTGAAAGAATAGCAGCAGGAGCCGCTAGCAACAACCAGGCACTTTCTATGTATCTAACAGTATTCACTGAGATGTAGAGTTTATATTCTCAACCTCATTGATAAAAAATTCTAGAAATGCCATTAAATAACTATTGTTATTTCTCTTTTAAGTGTTCACAGTAAGAAAATCAGTGATATTTTAAGAGATGGCCAATTTAAGCGGATTGATCTGACAGTAACACAGTGTCCATTTTTTTAGAGACAGAATTATTCTTTGATTTAAGTGTCTTAAGCTGTTTTAGTGTTGAAAGGTACAAGAAAATTGCTGAAATAGAAGTTTAAGGAAAGACAGACCAATTGCTCTGAATTGTAAGGCAACAGAAGTTTTGGAATCACTTTGAGATGGGAGGAGGGCCTAGAAGAGAAGAGTTAGCAATGGGGAATGGGTTAGCGGTCAGTGACACTGTGAATGGTTAGATTCCTCAAGTCATTGAAAACTGATAACTTCCCTGCTGTGGAGAGAATAATGAATGAATCTCTTCTCACCCTAATGTCAAGTTTTTCTTGGTATGGTGCTGTTGTGAGAGGCACAGCACTGCAGGAGAGAGGGGTAAGGAATAGGATCAGGATTTCCAGGCAGGAATTTTTACTGAAAGAATCAGAAAGTTGAGCCAGAGATAGGAGGACATCCACATTAGGTGGCAGGCAGCAAATAAATGAGAGGAGGTTTTTGTTCATTTGCAAATTGGTGTGAATTCCTTAAACTTCTTTTTCCAGTGTTCTCAAGAGAAGTGAACCAGGTAAGACAGAAAAGAAAGAGAGGTGGCTCATGTAATTGCTATTTTCTAATATTTAGGATGTTCATCTCAAAGCAATAATAATAGCCTGTGGGGGTGGTCCTGACCCTCCCTGGGGAGGGGTCACTGTTTGGCAGGATTCCTTGACCCTCCATGAGGAGGTGAAGTTGGGACTGAGGCAACTCTCAGGAGAGGGGGCTTCCAAAGATGGATGTTGGAGGCTAGGATGAGGCCCCCAACTTAATATTCCAGGCTCTTTGTATGAAAGGGCGTTAGGAAGCTGGGCTAATGCTTTCGACCAAACATTTATTGCTGTTGGTGTTAAACAAGCAGATATATTAACTCACATATAACATAGCCAGGTAATCTAAGAAACATACCCTTTATGACTGTTTGGCTGACTCATTGACTAAGGTGTGCTATAAAGTAGGTAAAATCTTTTACTCCTGACTGCTATCTTTAGGTTTGGGGTAATCCCCAGTGGAAAAACAAGATGACCACAGAATCCCCAAGAATCATATCAAGGGATATGAAAAAAAATTTCTTTTCTAGTGGATGTACTAGGAGGAAAGTAACTTTATGGAGTATTTATGAGTAGGCATTTTTTAATTAAGTCTCCTTGACCAAGACATAGTCATTTAAAAACAAACAAAAAATTAACCATATCCTCAGAGCTAGGGTTGGGTCAGATTCCTCTGAATCATGGGACTGTGAATCATTGATGCGGAACTCTCAGAACAGATAGGATTTGGGTAGACTAATAGAACAAAGAAAAAGTAGAAGGTCTAACAAAACTTTATTGTTGAATGTCTAGCTCTCCAAAAGAAGCTGTAGCACTCTTTCCTATGTATTTGTTTATTTATTTATCTATCTCTGTTATTATACTAATAAAGGAGTAAGGTAAGATACGGTTTTATATAATGGGATACTATGCAACTAGTAAATGAATGAGGGTTTTACCTGTGTATGGAGTGGCCATAATTTTCAGAACATATGTTTAACTGCAAAAATCAAAGTATAGAGTAGTGCATATATGAAAGAATGCGTAGATAAAAGCCACAGACACATGAAGTATCTTCATTATGAATTGTTGTGTAGATTTGAATTTTGAATCACATGAATCTAAACAAGGGATCAATCTTGACAAATCAAAATAAAGAAGTAAACTCATTTTTATATCATAAAGGTAATTAACTGCATCAAGATAATTCAGCCTGAAATTATCCAAATGACATTTTAAAACTCAGTAACCCAGACATATGTTGAAAGATGTAAGTATCATTTTGATGGACAAGATCAGCAAAGATATTTTAAATTGTTAATGTTATGAGAAACCAAGATTTTGTTTTTAAATTCTCATATGTAAGGCTCAGGGAACATTGTGGAAGAGAGGGCTGAAAGATCATAAGAGTCAGAGGATCAGGGAGTTTGCTGTGAGATTATGTCTCCAAGCAATATCAGAAGTTATATCCATAAAGTCTTACAAACATGAATCAAAGAAGGACAACTATATAGCATGCTAAAGTGGATGAAAGAAAGTCAATGTGGCTTCAACCACAGACAAAGAGCTCCAACAACTAAGGAATGCTGAGAGTGGGAGAAATAGTCTTCCCCAGGGAAGAGGATACCAGCTGGTTGTCCAGTACTTGAATACCAAATGGTCAGCCCTGAAAACATACATTATACAGATTAGCAGGTTATATTTATAAAAAATTAAATGAAAAAAGAGGTCCAGAATTTAAAAAGAGCAATGAGGAGTGTTGATGTGGGATTCTGTATACTGTGAATATATTTTATTATCATTGGTTAATAAAGAAGCTGCTTTGAGCCTATGGCAAGGGAGAATAGAGTTAGGCAGGAAAACTAAACTGCATGCTGGTAGAAAGAAGTTAGAGTCAGGGAGATGCCATATAGCTGATGATAGAGACAGACTCCGGAACCTTACCAGTAAACCACAAGTCTCATGGTAAAATATCAAAGTTATTCTTTGTGGTTCACATGCCCTTCTCAGTGTGGATATTTGGTTTGGTTTGAATCTGTGTAGATCTTATGCATGCTGCCATGGTCCCTGGAAGCTCATATGTGTGTCAGTCCTGCGGTGTCTGGAAGACACGGGTTCCTTGGAGTCATCCATCAGCTCTGACTCTTAAGGAATTTCTATTTTCTCTTCTACATAGATTCCTTAGGCTTGAGGACAGAGATTTAAAAAAAAATCTCATTTAGGACTGAGTTCTCCAAAATTAGTCACTGTTTGCACATTATCCAGTTGTGAATCTCTTTCCTAATTATCATATACTGCAAGAAGATGCTGCTCTGATGAAGCTAAGTGATGCTCTGACTTATGTATATAGCGCTGTGTCATTAGGAGCCATTGTGGTGTTTCTTCAGCCTTGTTTGAGGAAGTATATCAGTGGACTTTGGGAGTTTATATCCTCACCAACTTCCAGTTCTTAACTTCCTGTGAGTGGAATGGTGTGTGATCTCTCAGTTTTCTTCTCTTGCTTTCTGCTGTTATGTATCCCTTACCACACGAATTCTTCATCTGGAACCATAAGACAAAAAAAGTTATTGCTTCTGTAACTTGCTTTTGATCATGATGATTTGTCACAACAATGACAATGTAACTAACACTGTAGGAAAAATTTGTTATTTAAAAAGTAAGGCAGTCATTAAGACAATGGGAAGCACATTAAAATATTTTATTGAATTTGAAACATAAAGTGAGAAATGATTAATAAAAAATAAAAAGATTTAGAAGCTAACTTGAAAGTTCTCACTGTAAATGTACTGAAGTGAATATGATATATCAATATTCATGAATTTATAGTAAAAACCTCTGTGGTATACTAGAAAACTGGTTAATTATCCTAAAAATGGATAAATAACAACAATAATCTAGTCTTTTACTTGTTTTAAGGTACTGTTCATACAGAAAAGACAACTAAGAATTTGACCAAAAATTTTCTTCATAGGACAATTTCTGGGGATAAACGAAGAGAAAATGATAGATTTAGAAAATCAATGTCTCAACACTTAATGAGATAATTGATCTAAGCAATTAACTTCAATGCCTGCTAAGACAGTTAGTTGAAAAGCTGATAGGGAACTTCATAATGGAAGTTCAGGAAGGCAACACCTGAAATTCTTGATCAATAATAGCAGCAGGCAGTATGCATCTCCCGATACAGTGTAATAGAAAGGCTGCAATACCATATTATGAAGTCTTCTAGGCACAAAGCTGAATTTAAATATAATCCAACTTTGTAGTTTACAGAAATTATGATGCATAGAAACAAAATGTATTTTATTGTTAACTGTTCAGGCATGTTGATTTTAAAGACTTCAGTGTTTGGTAGCTACTTAGTGATATATCTAAATTACAAGTCATATAGAGTCTGGGATTTGTTTAAGAATAATGCACTATATACATATGAGAGTAGAGACCACAGACGTAAAAGCCTAACCATGACTTGGTAATTAGGAGTGGCTAAAGTATCTCAATTCTTGACACCATTTACTTTAAATAATTACCCCCTTTAGAAGCACTTCAAGTGGTCCCTGTCTTTTATAAATTAAAATAAGTTTCTCATAGAAAACAGATAGCTTGATTATACTTCTTAGTCTAGTCACATAGTGTGTGACTTTTTATTCGAGAGCTGAGGTCATTAATATTTAGAGCTGTTATCGAAGAGTATATAGACTGCAGTCTTTTTGATGCCTTTGATTGCATATGTTCTTAGCTGTGATTTATATTGTTAGATTGCAGTTTTGTTTGTTTTCTTTCCAGAGTCTCTTGGCTGTGCATATTTCTCTCTTTGTTTAAAACACTGCTTTCAGTATTGTATTTAGTTGTTTTTTGCTGTTGCTGTTGGTAATGAATTTTTTTTAAACCTGTATGGATATGGAAAACTTTTCTTTCTCTTTCAACTATGGCAAATAACTTTGCTCAGTATAGTAGTCTAGGCTGACAGCAGTGGTCTTCTAGAAATTATTGTGCTCTGTTTCAGGCTTTTCTCAATTTTGGAGTTTCCATTGAGAAATCAGGGTTTGTTTTATTATTTATTTATTTATTTATCTATCTATTTATTTATTTATTTATTTATTTATTTAATTATGTCTGTCTGTCTGTATGTATGTATTTATGTATTTATTTATTTCATTTCATTTAACATTCCATTCACAGTTCTCCCACCTACCTCTCCTCCTGTTACCCTTCAGCTCACCCCCATCCATTCCTCCTAAAGGTAAGGGCTCTCATGGAAAGTAAACAAAGTCTGGCACATTAAGTTAAGGCAGGATCAAGCCCCTCTCCCTTGCATCAAGGCTGAACATGGCATTCCACCACAGGAAATGGGCTCCGATAAGCCAGCTCATGCACCAGGGATAAATCCTGGTGCCACTGCCAGGTACCTTACAGAGAGTTCAAGCTTCACTTCACAACTATCTCCCACATAGGCCTAGTTCAGTCCCATGTTGGCTCCACAGCTGTTATTCTAGAGTTCGTCAGTTTCCATGAGCTTGATTCAGCTGTCTCTGTAGATTTTTCCATGATGATTTTGACTTCCCTTGCTCATATATTCCCTCCTGCCTATCTTCAGTTGGATTCCTGGAGCTCAGCCTTATTGAAGCTTTTCAGTTTCATGATGCCCTATTTATTGATTTTAGTGCCTACACTATTGATATTCTGTTCAGAAAGTTTTGTACTATGCCAATGCATTTAAGGACTGTTCTTCACTTTCTCTTCTATCAGTACAGTGTATCTGGTTTTATGCTGTGAGGTCTTTGATCCACTTGGACATTAGCTTTTTGCAGGGTAACAAATACGGGTCATTTGTATTCTTCTATGTGCAGACATCCAGATTGACCAACTCTATTTGTTGAAGGTATTTTCTTTTTTTTATTGTATATTTATGGCTTCTTAGTCAAACATCAGACATCCATAACTGTGAATTCATAACTGGGTTTTCAATTTGATTTGATTCCATTTATCAACATGTCTGTTTCCTTATCAATACTATTTGGTTTTTATTGTAATAGCCCTGTAATTTAACTTGAAACCAGAAATGGTGAAACCCCTGGAAGTTCTTTTATTGTTCAGGATTGTTTTAGCTGTCCTGGGTTTTTTGTTTTTCCATATGAAGTTAAGAATTACACATTCAAGGTCTGTACAGAATGGTGTTGAAAATTTGATGGTGATTGCCTTGAATGTGTCTATTTTTTGATCAATGATCATTTTTACTATATTAATCTTACTAATCCATGAGCGTGGGAGAGATTGTTTTATCTTCTAATAGCTTCTTAATGATAGCTTCAAAGATGTAAAGTTTTTTTTTATTATGAAAGCTTTTCACTTGTTTGGTTAGAGTTACCCCAATATATGTTATATTATTTGAGGTATTGTGAATGGTGTCAGTTTCCTGATTTCATTCTCTAGTTGTCATTTATGTATAAGAGGGCTACTGATTATTTTGACTTAATCTTGTATCCAGCCATTTTGACAAAAGTATTTATCAACTGGAGGAGTTTCCTTGTGGAATTTTTAAGGTTCATTATGTCAATACTTTCATATCATTTTAAACAATGATACTTTGATTTTTTTTCTTTCCAAGCTGTAACTCCTTGATTTTCTTCTATTGTCTTATTTCTCTAGTTAAACATTTAAGCACTGTATTGAATTGTTATTGAGAGAATGGACAGCTTACTCTTCTTCTTCACCTTACTAGAATTTCTTTGTTTTTCTCTCCATTTAATTTGATGTTAGGTATAGGCCTCTTGTAATTTGCCTTTATGATAATGAAGTATATCCCCTGAATCCCTATTTTCTCCAGGACTTTTAACATGAGGGGACATTGAATTTTATCAAAGGCTTTTTTAGAACTTAATGAGATGATCATGTGGTCTTTTCTTTCATTTTGTTCATTTGGTGATGATGTTTACTGATTTTTGTATGTTGAACCACCTCTGCATTTCTGTGATGATGCCTATTTGATCATGCTTTTAGATGTGTTCTTTGATAAGGTTTGCAAGCACTTTACTGAGTATTTTTGCACCCATTTTGCACCATATTTATAAGGAAACTTGGTCTGTAATTCTCTTTCTTTATTCAGTCTATGTGGTTTGGGTAGCTGTAGCTTCATTTAATGAATTGTCCAATGTTCCTTCTGTTTCTATATTTCTGCTTTGTGGAATAATTTGATAGGTGTTGGTACTAGCTCGTCTTTAAAAGTCTGGTAGAACTTTGTTCTAAGATCTTCTGGCCCTGGCTTCCCCCCCACCCCCCTTAGGAGACTGCTTCTATTTTGCCTGAGGTTATAGGTCTGTTTAATTTGCTTATCTGATCTTGATTTAATTTTGGTAAGTGGTATCTATCAAGAAAATTATCCATTTCTTTTAGATTTAATTTGGTAAAATAAAGGTTTCTTGTTTGTTTTGTTTTTCTTAAGACAGGGTTTTTTTTGCATATCTCTGGCTGTGTTGGAACTTAACTGTGTATTAAGCTGGCCTCATACTCACAGAGATCCACCTGCCTCTGCTTAACTGAGTGCTGGGATTAAAGGCATGTGCCACCACTGCACAGAAGAGTAATTTTTTTTAAAGCATATTCTTATGATTCTCTGAATTTCCTCAGTTTCTTTTGCTATGCATCCTTTTCTTTTTTGATTATATCAATTTGGATATTTTCTCTCTGTCTTTTAGTTAGTTTGGATAAGAATTTGTCTATCTATTTGATTTTCTCAAAGAACCAACTCATTGTTTTAGTTTTTTACCCTCTTTGTTATAATTTTTATTGATGCTAGTCCTCCATTTGATTTTATTTTTCCTACTTCTCTTGGCTATGTTTCTTTTTTTTCTGTCTAGATATTTCAGGCATGTTAATAAGTTGCTAGTTTGAGATCTCTCCATTTTTTTTATGTAGGCATTTAGTATTATGAACTTTCCTGTTAGTACCAGTTTCACTGTGTCCCATAATTTTAGGTATGTTGTGCATTCCTTTCAATTGAATCCCGTTTTTGATTGTGAATCTAGCCTTTAACAGCAGAGCCATATCTCCAGCCCTTTCATTGAACTCTAGAAAGTCTTCAGTTTCTTTCTTTACTTCTGTTATGACCCATTCTTTTATTCAATAGAGAGTTGTTCAGTTTCTATGAGTTTGTAAG
Source organism: Bramus lutescens (assembly GCA_001685075.1). NCBI lineage: Eukaryota > Metazoa > Chordata > Mammalia > Rodentia > Cricetidae > Bramus > Bramus lutescens. The sequence continues at coordinate 113,544 of LOEQ01003714.1, read as the reverse complement.
CTTTCTGTTCTTGATATCCAGTTTTAACCTTGAGTTATTTCAATTTTCTTGCATGTATTGAGACTTGCTTTGTTTCTGAGTTTGTGAGCAATTTTGAAGACTGTTCTATGAGTTGCTGAGAAGGTATATTATCTTGTATTAGGGTGGAATTTTTTAAAATGATTCAGAGCAGCCGCGAACCCTG
>LOEQ01003714.1:84672-103055 GCA_001685075.1 Bramus lutescens | reverse complement strand
TGCCGGATGCCAGCGCCATCTTGTAATGGAGTCAGCGGCCTCGGCCCGCCACACTTTAGTCACTTTCCTTCTGTGCAATTTAACATGCGACTAGCCAGCTGGCTAGGTTATAAAGCATAGAAACAGTCCTAACACCAACTCTGCCTTTCTGTAGGATATTCTTAAGAAAGATATAGATTAGTAAAAATATTAATTAGAAGGTTTATTTTTGGTGTCTACATGACAGGAAATATGTTTTCAGAATTGTGGATCTAAAAAAATTCATCACTCTTGGAAAAACTTCAGAAGCTACACTGCATCAACAGGTGAGGAGAAGGTCAGTTGCTTCTGGCAACTTTAATAGACAAATTTATAAATCATGTAACAGTTAATTCAACTACCACAGGGCATTGTCTTGCTTCAAATCCTTCTCTGGAACTGGTCTTTGCTTAAATCCTGCTTTGGCCTGAACTATTCTGTTTCTGCATTCCTCTTCTAAAGGAAAATACTTATTTAATGCTCAAATAAACAGTGATCTTGTGAAAAAGAAACCAATTATACTTTAATGTCCTTGGGAAGTTTCCTGGTTCTCATCATCTCAACTTCAAACTCCTTTGTCAAGCTTTCAGGATGCCCAACTACAGCCAAACAAACACCTTTTCCCAGGAGTGCATTTCATGTCCTTACTCCTTTAGTTCAACACATTTAAAATTGTTTCCCACTCCTCAGGTTCTGGCTGACATTTAAAGCTCCATTTATGCTCCTGCTTCTTTATAAAGGCTTCATTGTTTCTCTTAGCTATTTTAGGAACGTTTGATCAGTCTCCACATCACATAGACACCTCCTGGCTTTGTTCACTGTCACTTAAGGTGTTAGGTGCTATTTCTAAGCTTGTTGCCAACTATCACCTAACACCTGGCTATCCTGTTTTTCCTCAAGACTCAGGCTTTCCCTACATTGGAGAGGTTTCTGACAATTATAACTATCTCAGATGGTAAGAGGTTCCTGGACTCTGGGAGCTCCTATTATGTATGAGTATAACAACGGGAGTGTTGAAGGAGGCCGCCCAGAACTGAAATAATCACACAAAAATCATATTAATTAAAACACTGCTTGACTCATTAGTTCTAACTTCTGATTGGCTCTTACATATTAATTTAACCCATCTCCATTAATCTGAACATCACCATAAGGTCATGGCTTACCAGCAAAATTTCAGCATGTCTATCTTTGGCAGTTGGATCCATGGCATCTCTCTCTGACTCTGCCTTCTTCCTCCCAGTATTCCATTTAGTTTTGTCCTTGGAGCTCTGTTACCCTGCAGCTCTGCTATAGACCCAAATCAGTTCCTTTATTAATCAATGAAAGCACACACACAGACAGAAGGACCTCCTACACCATGGGAGGCCATTTTGAAGGACCTTCTATAACATATAGGTCTTGGTAGATATTTCATAAATATTTGAAGAATGGATGAATTAAGGTCTCAGAAAAAAAAAGATTTAGCAATTCAGTTGGAATCTGACAAAATTCTTAACACTGAACTTCAATTATATCTTTATAAAATTGTTGCTAAAATAAGCATTTGTGTCATATGAATGTTTGAGAGATATTTATGGGGAGAAAAGGAGGTGCGAAGGGTTGTTAGGGAAGCAAAAAGGTGGTCAGTAGACATGCATACATGCACAAAATTATCTAAGAATGAATTTAAATGATTAAAAAGTAAACTTTGTCAAATTATTGGAAGTCTTTACCCATATGAATATTCTCATGTGTTACCTTATTTGAATTTAGCAAACTGTGAGAGATGTAAACTTTTCCTAATATTATTAGCAGCATGATGGAAACAGAACAAATGTGTAAAAGACGTATTAGAGTTAGGACCCAAACCAGCCAGAACAAATTATTCCCATACTCTAGTCTTGGCTATTTTTGTTGGAAGACTTGGTAAAGAGGAATGAGGAAGTAGAGGATAATAGAAAGTGGTTAAGATTTCTAGAGTAGTTCAATTCCTTCTTGTGCTTGGATTCACTGAACTGTCTATTCAATAAGGACTCTGGTTTCACTCTACACCAGAAAAGTAAGAGAAATTTGGGTGAACATTTTTAATAAAGTCGTAATTTCTGTTTTCTTAACTAGTGATAATGTTTAAAAAGCACTTATCCTGAGAAGTGGAAATCAAACCATGGGCTTTTGAGTAATAAATATGTAACTTATTTTTTGCTTTGAAGATGATGCTTTATTGGAGTGCTATAACCATATTGTTATAGAAAAAGGAATGCAATTTTAGAGGAAGAATATGTAAACACAGTAACATATTGCTAATATTGTCTTGTAAACTATGACTATAGTATAAATCAAGTGGTTGGAGTATTAGTCACATATTATATATAAAATTTTTGCTAAACACATTAAAAAATATTTGGCTATACTTCCTTTTGAAGAAGAAACCATGAGACATCTTGGACAGCAATGTAACATGAAGGAGGAGCATGACAAATATTGAATTGTTTATTCATGTAATTGTATTTATTTTCTATTGCTACATAGCAAATTATTTCAAACTGAGAATGTTAAGAATACATGTATTTGGCCCTGGAAAACCAATTGGTATGCTCTTCCCTGGGGAACACTCCTCCCACTTACAGCTTTCCTAAGTTGTCTATAATTCTTTGTGCGGGCTTGAGGGCTCAAAAACTTTCCTCTATCTACTTTGGCATGTCTATTTTCTGTGGAAAACACATGTTACAACAGTCATGTTGGTGAAAATTTATGAGGGAAGTGTCTGATATTCATAGGACACACAATCTCACAGCAAATTCCCTAGTCTTCTGGCTCTTACAATTTTTCCACTCCCTCTTCTACAATGATCCCTGAGCCTTAGATGTGGGAGTGTTTTATAGATGTGCTTACTGGGACTGGGCTCCACAACTCTGCATTTTGATTGGTTGTGGTTTCCTATAGTACTGCAAAATAGTCAGGCCTGAAATCTACATACATACATACAACTAACATTATATAATTTGAACAGGTTGTATTTAGGTATATATTCATGCATATATATAGACATGTGGTGATGCGGGATTCCTCTCTGTATGCTGTGACTATGATTGGTTAATTAATAAGGAAAACTGCCTTGGCTCATTGATTGGGCAGAACTTAGGTAGGCATGGAGGACTGAATGGAATGCTGGGAGAAAGGAGGCAGAGTCAGAGAGAAGTCATGGAGACTCCATGGAAGACATATTTGCTGAAATTTTTCTGGTAGGCCATGACCTCGTGGCTATGCACAGATTTATAGAAATAGGTTAAATTAAGATGTAAGAGTTAGCCAATAAGAAGCTAGAGCTAATGGGCCAAGCAGTGATTTAATTAATACAGTTTCTGTGTGATTATTTTGGGGCTAAGTGGCTTCCATCCAACATGTATACAATAACTATTAGTGAAAAGGTAGCTATGGAATTGAGAGATATATGGGTAGAGTATATGAAAAGACAGCAATGGAAGAAAAGGAAGTAAGAAATAGTGTAATTATACTATAATCTCAAAATTAAACAAAAACACAAAATGATGACTTGTATTTATTATCTCACAGGAACATAGACACAGACTAGCTGGATCTTCTGCTTATGGTTTCACAAGACTGAAATGAAAGTGTTGGCTTGGTCAAGTTGCTTGGTCAAGGTCCATCAGGTTCTTACATTTTATTTACTTTTGGTTGTGGGATTGATGCTCTGCCCTTTGTTGGCTAACAACTGAGGGTTTCTCTAAGCTTCCAGGAGAAACTCAGTTCTTTATCATGGGGACTCCCATGAAATCCATCATGCTATAGCTTAAATCCTTTGGGGAAGCAGGGGAAACTTTGTCTTTTGTTTATGCCTTCTAGTCTCTCTTTTAAATTATTTATCTCACGAGGTCAGGCCACTATAGAGAATAATCTCACTTTCATTTAACAAAATCAACTGATTTAGGAACCTTAATTGCACTGATGAAAATCCTTTCTTTTTTGCCCAATAATGAAATTGAAATTCAGGAATTTAATATCATATTCATAGCCCTGACAAAGAACTTGTTTTAGAGTTGGGCTTATTATATTGGCAAATCATAAGGCCAAAATGTTAGTTGGTTTGTAAGGAAATGGGATGGGTAGGGTCATGGTTATATTTTTTAATTAAAGACTTAAAATAAATGTCTTTTTTGAATTGCATTTTGTTGACAGAGGTTTCTGTTTCACCTGGTTCTATAGCCATTCAGTCCCAAAGAAATACACAGCGGTCTACATTAATTATAAACTGATTGGCCTATTAGCTTAGACTTCTTATTAACTAATTATTATTCTTAAATTAGCCCTTAATTCTTGTCTGTGTTAGCCACATGGCTTGGTACCTTTTATCAGCTTCCTCTGTGTCTGGCTTCCTCTGTGGCAACTTCAGACTCAGCTTTTTCTCTTCCCAGAATTCTCCTGTTCTGGTTGCCTTGCCTATAATTCCTGCCTGGTCACCCCACATATACTTCCTGCCTGACTATTGGCCAATCAGTGTTTTATTAAAGCAATACAACTGACAAATCTTTATAGGGTACAATATCATTGTCCCTCAGAACAGAAGTCTCTGCCAACAAATGGTGCCAATGTGGACAACTATATCCACATAAAACCTGAGAGAGTTTGGGAAGGAATTTTAGAAATAAAAAGAACAGAGTTAAGCATGGCTTCTTACTAGCAGCATTTTTTCAGGTTGGCTCTTTGCTTGATGCAAGTGCATCTCATTTAAGAGAGGCTTTTTGACTCATCTTTAGCTGCAAAAACCTTGCAGCCCTTTTAAGAGGCTCTGTTACAAAGCACTTAAATGGTGTTTATGAGTAGCCAACAGCACACTTCTTGGTGGTATCAGGAACCTTGGAATGCTATAGAGTTGTGGCAATAAACACAGCTGTGGCTAATACCTCTACCATGATGCTAGACTCTCAGAAAGCTAGGGAATGGGGTAGAGCCAGCTGTCAAACCACAGTTCTAATCTTAGCAATATTGCTTAGCAAATTAAAGACTCATGTGGTCAGAAAAAAAGAGATATACAGCAAAGATAGACTCAGATGAATAAAACCTCTAAACAGTTCATAGTGTGTTTTAAAATATTTGTAGGCTTGGGGGAGAAAAGAAAAAAGCACAAAGTTCTTTAAAAGGAAAGAAAGAAAGTAGTTGGGTGTGGTGGCACATATCTTTAACCCCAGCACTTAGGAGGCAGAGGCAGAGGCAGAGGCAGAAGGATCTCTGTTAGTTCAAGGACAGCCCGGTCTACAGAGTGAATTCCAGGATAGCCAAAGATACATAGAGAAACCTTGTCTCAAAAAAACCCCAAACATTAAAAATAAAAAAAAGAAATAGAGTTTAAAATAAATCCAGGTAAAGATAGAAAATACACAGAGAATCTGGGTACTGCATGTTATTATGTTGTCTTTGAATTGTTTGATGGCTGAGAAAGGAGCAACAGCTGCTAAAAGACATTTGATTATAAATGCTGCTGGATTAATCTAAAATATATATTTTGAAAATGCTTTGACATCAAAATTTAAGTCAAAAGATATGTTACTTTGGAGAAGAGGTTTTGCTTTAGTTTCCACAGGAATTGAGAGGCTGTGGATTCATTCTGGGTAAGAAAAATCAGGTTTGATCAAAGAAGAACCTTTGAAGAATCTCTGATAGGAGCGGATGGCCCAGATGATCCAACAATTTAGAGAACATCTGTTAGAGTTTCCTCTCAGTTCTACATCCAGAACAGTTTCAAGACTGCTAGCTGAGATGATCAAGTCTCATAGAATACTCCAGTCAGGCCTTGACCATAATTCTAAATTTTCTTTAGGTCCCCATAAGATTATTAATGTCCCCAATCAGCAGGAAGTAGCCTGGAAAATTATGCCCACATCCCCAAACTATGGATTATGGATACTTTTATTTGTATGGAATGTTGGTTACAAGTTGTTATATATAATGGTCAGGAAAAAAGCTTAAAAAGGGAGATCCAATTCCAAGTTCTTGTTCTGAAAAAAAAAACAAACCAGTGATGGGGCAGAGAAGTGCTGTAGAACAATGATCTTGTACCCTGAAAAGCTTTGTCAGTTGTATTGCTTTAATAAAATGCTGATTGGCCAGTAGTCAGGCAGGAAGTATAGGTGGTGCAACCAGAAGAGTCTTCACAGAGGACGCTAGACACAGAGGAAGCAAGATGAGAAGAACTCACTGATAAAAGGTACCAATTTACATGGCTAAAACAAACAAGAATTATGGGTTAATGTAAGTTATAAGAGTTAATAAGAAACCTGAGCTAATAGGCCCACCACTTTATAATTAATATAGACCTCTGTGTATTACTTTGGGAATGAATGGCTACAGGACTGGGCAGGGCAGAAACCTCTGTCAACAGTATTTGATAAAATTATATACCTCTTTTTCTCTAAATATGGAACATATGCATCAATTGCTTGAAATTTTTATTTTACTTTAGGTATATGATTGTTTTTTATTATTTTAATTTTATTTATTTTTTATTTTTTTATTAAAAATTTCCACCTCCTCCTATTTCCCTAATCCTCCCTCCACTCCCCCTCCCCTTTCTTCTTCAGTCCAAAGAGCAGACAGGGTTCCCTTCCCTGTGGGAAGTCTAAGGTCCTCCCCCCTCCATCCAGGTCTAGTAAGGTGAGCATCCAAACAGACTAGGCTCCCACAAATCCAGTACATGCAGTAAAATCAAAACCCAGTGCCATTGTCCTTGGCTTCTCAGCCAACCCTTCTGTAGTCATGGCATCAACCCTCATATTTTTTTGATCATTAATTTCTAAACCCTGTGCCCAGACTATTTTTATTATGTCATGCATATTTGTGGTGTTATGTAGTGTGGATGAATGTGTGAATAGATGTTCACACATATGTAGGCAAATGTGTATGTATGTATAAGCTTAAATTTGATGTGGCATTTCTTCCTTGATTTTTCTTCTCTATGTATTGAGACAGGTTCTCCATTTGAACCCAAAGCTCTTCAATCAGCTATTTTAACCAGATATCTCACCCTATCATTCTTAGTTCTGCCTTTTGAGTGCTATAATCATAGGTGTTTGCCATGTCAGCTTTTTTATTAGTTCTGGGAATCCAAACTCTGGCCCTCATATTTTTGTGACAAATGTATCATCACCAAATCATCCCTTTAGCACTGTTACATGGTTTAAAATGGAATTTCATTATGGAAGTGTTATAGAAATTGTGTCCCAACAACTTCCCTCTCCATTCTGCCTCTGTACACACATACATCAAGCCTCTAATGTGAAGTTGCATAGGTATGAGACCTGTGGAAGGTGATTACTGTTAAAGTAGGTCATGAGAATGTCAATATTATTCAGGGGTATAATGGTTTTGCAAGTGATATTTCTCTGTGCAGACATCCAGGAAAGGGTGTTGTAGGAATTCCTTCAGCCAGTAGCCTTTAAGTTACATGCCCACTTGAGTGTGGCCTCTTATAGTATAAATGCTGATGTAAAGTGCACCCGCTCTCTCTTTTAGCTGCTGGATTCAGTTGCTGTTTTCCTGTTTGATTAGAGGACTGTGATCTGTGAACCTACCCCTAAATAAATAGCCTTCTACTCTATTCAAGTCTGAGCTAGTGTGGGATTTCTTTTTAGCATCCATCTTCAAAAGGGTATGTGAAGGCATACTAAAAAATCATATGCATGTAAGAAAGATAAAGCATATCATAAAATGAATTGACTGGAACCTTGATTTTGAACTTCTCACTTCATGTTTGGAAAAGTAAATTTATGCTGTTTGAAACAGCTAGTCAATTATGTATGTGGAAGCCAATGAAGACTAAGAGATTAGATGTACTTAATTAAATTATTCACCATTTAATTAAACTCTATTTCTTTCTCTAAACGTTCTAAAGTCTCTGTTGCTGAAAGTTCTCCTTATTCAGTCAGGTGGGAGTTCTCCTGTGAGCCCTTAGGTTCCTTTAACCTGAGTCATCTCATTGACAGAAACTCAAGTTTGGCCAAGGGTTCATGTAATGAATAACAAATGACAATCTTGTCACTTAGAAAACTCCCCGAGTTTTAGAAGCTATGTGCCAAAATTGTAATCAAATGTTAAATACATTTTTCACTATACACCTGGTGTACTAACAACTCTCTGTGTTATGCTCTTGAATCCAAATGTCATCTTAGTCTAATCAGGCCATGTACTGCTGTCAAGAGCCTGTGTCTCAGAGGCTTGATTTCTAGTCTGTGGCACTACTGTAAATGGGAGAGGGGGCTTTTAAGAGCCTCAAACTTTGTAAAAGTTCATTAGTTTCTAGGAATGTGCATGTCCCCAAAGGGGATGGTGTGACGATCGATGGTCTCCCTTTTCTTTCTGGCTGTCATGAGATGATCAGATTACTGCAGCATATACTCCCATTTACAATGAATGGCTTTACCACAGACACAAAGAAACAGGGCCAAGCGACCATGGACTGAAGTCTTGAATTATAACAAATAACAAATAATTCCTCTTGATAAATTATCTCAAGAATTTGTTACAGTGGAAGGAAGCTGACAAGCATAGATACTTAACAATGCTTGAAAAGGTTATGCATATCTGTTCATATATATGTATGAATATATGGATATAAATGTATATATTCTGGAGAATCTTTAGTGTTCCTGGATATATCTATGCTATGTTTTTTAACTCTGCAGAGGATTTCTAATTAGCTAACTTCCCCCAGGTATAACTTTTCCTGCTTACATTTATAATTGAATTTCTTGATAGTTCTAGAATTCAAGCACATTGTTGTCAATTGTTGCCTGATTCAGAACAGTGCAGTTTTTCTCAGTTATTTTAGTGTTTTTTTAAAATTTTCTATTTTGCTTTGAGGCTCAGAAGAGCAATCTTCATTCAGAGGAATGCCTCCACAAGTTTTCAGTTTTCCTTTGGATATGTCCTGTACCACACCCCCACATGAATTTCTCTGCTGGAGCTATGCCTATTTTTCCATGCCATCATTTTTATTTCTATGGATACCTGTGTTATAGGCATACTGTAGTTTAAACTGTCCTTCAGTGATTTAATGCAACTGCTAGCTGATCCTGTACAGGAGAAGAATTCTTTTATCTTTGTGTTTCATCTGGCATGGAAGCAATAGTTGTGGTATCAGAAACAGGCCCTGGTAATCATCAAAGACAAGAAAGGAGAAGTGAATAAAAAAGAATATGAGAAGCAAAAGAGGAGAGGAGATTCAGCAAAAGAAGAGGAAACCAGCCTCAGCAGCTTACAGTCAATGATGAACCCACATTGAAACATAGCTTTTAAAGTAATTTAAAGGTTCAAAGTGCTCCTTTTGAAGGTAGCCTACATCAGGCCATTTGGACTAATGGAGCCGAGATTCAGCACAAAATGGGAGAGAAAATCACGGTGGAGTGAGGAGGCTGGGTTTGAGTGACAGATAGAATTGATTTCAAAGTGGAGTACAAGGTGTTTTGGCTGTGTTTGGGGGGGGGAGTTTCTTTAGTTAGAGATTATACAGTAGGAGAATTTGATTTCATGACCCCATTAGGAAGGACACTGATTTCTGCAGCCCAGACCATGAAAGAAGGCAGAATATCTGATTAAATGTTTTGGGCACATATGATAGAAATGAAAGCAAACTACTGAGGAATCCATGGGAGGGAAGTAGGATGGGATAAAGATTCAGTTACTAAGGTCCATGACCTAAGTAACCGCTGTTACTTAGTCACTGAAATTTATCCCATCTTCTATTGTGGGCTCCCCTGCACACATCTGTGTTTCAGTGTCCGAATTAGATGCTGAAGGATTTCCATTTTACTCTTGGCACACAGTTAGCTCCTTGCTGACAATCCATTATAGAAAATTAGCAGCAATGACATTAATCACTTTCTCTGGAGCCTTTATTCCTCTACCCTGCTAAGGATTTGTCTTCTTGTTTTGTCTACTTCCCCTCCTCCCAGGTGCAAAAAAAAATTTCCCACAAAAGAAAACCAAACTAATGAACCAAAAAGGACTCTTTTAAATGCAGGTATCTCTAGCGGGATTAGGTATAATAAGGAATCAGGTAGTAATCATGTCCTGGGACATACAAGAGGCAATGCGTGATGCCATTCTTACATTATGCACAGAGGGTATGGCTGCTTCGAACGGTAAGCAAACCCTCCCTCACTCCCTCCCACCGCCACAAACAAAAGTGAAGTGGTTTGGAAGAATACCAAGGTAAGGGCACTTATATATTTCCTGTTAAATAACAAAGTTCTTGAGTCTGGGTAATTTATAAAGAAAGACATGTACTTCACTTATAGTACTAGAGGTACAAAACCATGACCTCGCTCCTCTTAGCTCGTTTGAGCACCTCTTGGTAGATTTGAGCTCAGTGGTATGAACACAAATAAGACCAACAAATCATATGCCAAGGTAGGAGGCCAGCAATCCTGGAGGGACCAGTAATGACTTCATTGAAGGTTCTTAAAGGTTCAACCACCACTCAACCTTTTTCAAGTTTGAACACATGAAACATTGTGAACTAGGCATATCCAAATGATAACAACCAGTTTTCCTCTCTGGTCAATGAATTCAACTGCTCCAATACAAAAGAAGTAATGGAAAGTAGTAAATGGGAGATTGATTCCTGAGTCAGTGGCAGATGAGAGGTTTCAATATGATAGATCGATAGATGCACCTCTATAGACAGGAGCTTTGAAAAGGATAATTTACAGACCTCAGAATATAGGGCACTTGCCTAACACATGTAAAGCTTTTGGCTTGTGATGTGGGATTACCCTCTGTATGCTATGAATATACTTTATTGCCATTGGTTATTAAAGAAGCTGTTTCAATCAATGACTTAGTAGAATAAACCCAGGCGGGAAATCCAGAGATATAGAGAGAAAGTAGGCAGAGTCAGGTAAATGCCATGTAGCTGCCAAAGGAGACAGATGCTGGATTCTTACCAGTAGGCCATAACCTCATTCCAGTACCTAGATTGATAGAAATGGGTCAATTCAAGATGTAACAGCTAGCTAGAAATATGCCTGAGTCATTGGCCAAAGAGGGTTGTAATTACTATAGTTTCTGTGATATTATTTGGGTCTGGGTGACTGGGAAATGAACCAGCAATCTCCACCTACAGACTTGACTCCAATGACAAAAAGAACAAAATGAAACAGTGCAGAACAGCACCAAACAAAAAAAAAAATCAAATTATTTTGGGACCAATTGTTTCTACAGTTAACTGTTGTGTTCTGCAACACCATTATCTCCATCATCACCAAGCAACTCCCTAGATTTTTTATTCATTCAAGTTTTTTTATTTGACAGGATGTTATTATGCAGACCTTGCTGTGCATAATTTAATATATAGATCAGGATGGCTTTTAACTCATAAATATCCTCTTGCCACTGGCTCCTGCATGATTGGATTAAAGGTATTGCGCTAGATAGTTTTATGTCAACTTGACATAAGCTAAAGTCATCTAAGAGGAGAGACTTCAATTAAGAAAAATGCATCTATGAGAGTGGATTATACACAGGCCTTTAAGACATTTTCTTAATTAGTGATTAATATAGGAGGGTCTAAACCTGGGCTGGTGGTTCTGGGTTCTATAAGAAAGCAGGCTGAGCAAGCCATGAAGAGCAAGCTAGTCAGCAGCACATTCAAGGACCTCTGAATTAGCTCCTGCCTCTAGGTTCCTGGCCTCTTTGAGTTCTTGCCCTGATTTCCTTTGATGATGGACAGTGATATGAAAATATAAACCAAATAAATTGTTTTTCCCAAATAACTTGGTTGGTGTTTTATGTTTATAGAATGAAATTCAAATTTCATATCTGTAATTCAGAGATTAATCAGATTTTTCTGACTATTCCAGAAGTGTCTGGTATTAAACAAACTATGTGTCTGAAGTGTCAATAATTTAAAAAAAATCAAACTTAGGTGTTACCATGAACTGTCTATGAACATAGCTGCCGCTAATTCCTTCCACTATCTATACACAAATGTATATAAATACTTCCCTTTGTAGACCAAGAGGGCTGGCAGCACTTTTATGCTGTCACTCATGATCTCTGACTTTTCCTTCTTTTGTATTTCTGTACTTTGTGCTCTCTTTACGGCTGTTCTGTCCTAATCCTTTCCTTCTCTTCTGCTTGGTATTGCCTGCATGTTCCAGATTCATCCCATCTCCCTTGCTCACTCCTTTTTCATCTGTCTCCTTTCTCCTTAGAGCCTCAGGACATTGAAATGGTCACATGAGCTCTACTCCTGTGGCTTTTTGGGAGCCATGAGCAAGAGCCAGATGTGGAAGGAAAATGTGCAGAGCAAATGTTACTAGTCCCATGATCATGCACAAACTTCTACTTGGTAGTTCTGCCAGTATTTCAGGCTTTAGTAGGTTCAGCATTATTATTTGTCATTTTGCCCCTTCAAGTCCCTTGTGCAACGGTCCTTAAGATTTCCTGTTGTGAACTTATCATCTATTGTTGCATTTTTTAGCCTTTCTTGCAATTCTGAGTATTTTTCCAATTTCATACTATAATCCTGATAGATATAATTGTTTCCCAACTCTCTCTGTCCTTGTGCAAGTTCTGTACAGACCTTCCTCATCTTGGACCAGGATACCACACACACACACACACACACACACACACACACACACACACACAAAATAAAAATAAAACAAACAACAAAAAATCACAGTCTGTTTTTTGAACTAAGCTAAAGCTGGCTTATAAACCTGAAAACAACATAGACTTTGAAAGTCAAATGTTGGTTTCTCTTTCTTTTCGTGAAGGAGATAGTGTTCTCAGTATCATTCTGTAGCTTCTAGAACTTCAGACTTTTAACATGTGCTTTCTACAACCACATTGCCCTCCCTACACAGTGCCCATCTTCCCAGCCATTTAGTATACACTGCCTTGTTATAACTCTAGTTAAACTTTGCTGGTTCTAGGTCATTGTGTGTTCTGCCACTCAGCTCATTATTCTCTGCTTGCTGTAGGAATTTAGTAAATATTCTTTCCAAACTCTGTCATAGTTCCCATCCTATAAGGAAACTGCTATATTTTTTTCATTTTTAAAGTTTTGTCTTATGTTCACTCTTTTATTCCCTAAAGTCTTATATCTATCAATACTTTCATTGAAACATCTACTTCGAGAGTCATGTGAGATATTAATTCCTACTTTAATTTTCAGTCTCATACTATTTTCTGCTACATTTAAGTGAACATTCAAAATATTTTAGAGCACTTTCTATGCACTAAGTACTATTTTTAGAGACCCTGTCATCTAAAATCTCTTAGGTCAGTGGATCTCAACCTTCCCAATGCTGCAGCCCTTTAGTATAGTTCCTCACTGTTGTGGTGACCTTCAACTGTAAAATTACTTTTGTTTCTATTTCACAACTATAATTTTGCTATGACTAAAATCATAATGTAAATATCTGCATTTTCTGGTGGTCTGAGAAAGGATGTTTCTATCCCCCAAAGGGTCACCACCCACAGATTGAAAATCATTGTCTTAGATGATATTCATAATTTGTTAATATTCCCATTTTCTTTTTCTGCTAATGCTTCCTAGTCTTTGAATAATTTTGCTGCTTCTCTCTTTCTTCTTAAACTACCTCCTCAAAGTTTTCCCTTTCCTTCCTTATCTCATCTTTTGGATAATTATCTCTAATTATTTGCTTTCAATACCAACTCTGTAGCAATGATTTCCAAGTATATTAAATAACCTCTGATTTGTTGGTTATCTAATTTGGGGCATGAAGTCAAATATATAAGGAACAAGTCAGAGTTTTTGTTATGATTTAATGTGTTTTGCATTGTGAATTCAGCTGTTTTGTTCTGAGAAAAATAGATAAGATTGGGTTCAGTAAAGGTGGGAAAATAATTAGCTCAGTATAGTGCTAACACGAATTTAGAAGTAAGAGTGCTTACAAGTACTTGGCCATTGTAGTTAATGCCTATAATCTCAGCACTCCAGTGATTAAGGTCTGCCATGTGTCCAAAACCAGTTTAGGCTAAAAAGGGACATCTATAAGGGGGGGGAGTCAGGTATGGTTGTTATACATCTATAATTCTAGAATTCAAGGAACAGAGGCAGAAGGACTACTTCAAGTTTGATGCCATCTTTGCCAATATAATGAGTTCCATTTAATAAGGGAGTTAAGATTGCATAGTGAGACCCTGTCTCAACGAGCAAGCAAACAAACACAAACATCAGAACAATACAAAGAACATCACCAACAAAATTTAGATTTAGATTTTGTCTTCAGTGGGTACTCATTGTTCTCCTGCTGCAGCTCAGGGTGGAAATCTCCAGTTCTATGGTGAGGATTGAGTGAGATAATTCATGTAAACTGCTGAGCCCCGCCTATAGCAAGGACTAACTACATTTTGGTTACCTCAGAACCTTTGACCTATTTCTCTCTCAAGGAGCCAATGACAGGAGGCCCTAGGTATTAATGTGTAAATCTCTTTCTCATCTGAAAGTAAACTGCAGTACCCAGCCCTGGGACTTTGTGAAGAGGATTTGTTTATTTCACCTTTCACATAGGCTGGTAAGAAGTAGGTGGGTTAAAAATGAGTGAAAAGCTTGGTGAGGGAGTTTCTTCTACTTTCTGTACCCAGATTTAAGAAAGCTGATTATGTAGAGTTGGAGGTGAGTAGAGCTGGCCTACTTAAGGATCATGCCAGCACTTCCTTTGTAGATTCAGGGTCTAGAAATGGCTGTGTTGAAAATATTCTCTGAGGGCTTGAGCTTGCTATGGAAGGTATTTATCTTGTCAAGTTTTAGAAGAGCAAAGCAGCAGGGATAAAATGTTGGAAAGAAAATAAAAAAGGAAGATATAAAAGGTGGAGGAAGAGTCAGAGGAATGAGGGAAGAGGACTGCAAGAGAATCTGATTTAGAGAGACCTTAGATATGTTCTTGAAAATGGTTCCTTCAGTTCATTTTTTCCCTTCTATAACTCTCATGTCTGCACCCTCTGCTCATATAGTTAATTAGAGAGAGATATACCATAGAGATTCCTGCTATTTTCTGTCCCTATAGTGAACTCCTTGTTCCTACAAGATGAATACGCTGGCAATTGCTTGAGCTTTGTTCCTGCTCATTGAAGATGACTCTAATCTGATTTATGATGTTTAATTGTGGGCCCAGTTTGTTATTTTCTGAAAAGATCTTTACTTCTTTTCTCAAAGGCTATGGAATGGACAGAGGTCTAAAAGCAGGATATGTCCAAGGACCTTCTCAAACACTACTACCTGGTTATCTACTTCTGAAATTCTGGAAAATTCTGAGTCCAATGACTGTCAATTCTTGTGCACAGTGTGTGGTAATGACATGTAGTTGTACATGTATTTGATGGCGAATAGGACATTTGGAGGAGACTAGAGGCTGAATGAACAAAGTAGAGACAGTAACAGCTGAGTGTCCTCAGTTTCTAAAGGCCAATAAAGTTAGACCTCAGAACACAACAGGTACCTATTTCCAGGGCAGAGGTTTCTGCTACCTATAGCAGAGATAGACAAGAGCTTTGAAGCATAGGTCAGCCTTCTCTACTGGTCAGCTGATGATCACTAAAGGAAGGTCTTTCAAAGTCAAGCACTAACAGAAGGAAGAGCTATGGGGAAGAAAGGGAAGTTGAGAAGATGTTTCAGGGCTGAGACTGTGAGCTCATCACTTCTTAAAAACACAAGAAAGCATCTTGGACATTCTAATGCTGCACCAAGAAGGTCATTAAAATAAAAAGGTTGGGTGAGGCTTTAGTTCGATTTTTACTTTTCCCTATTCCAGAGTTTGGCTTGCTGAAATAAGCTTAGTATTGGATACATAAACCTCTGTGATAGTATTTCTCAACCTTTCTAATGCTTTGATGCTTTAATACAGTTTATCATGCTATGGTGACCCAGAACCATAAAACTATGTTCGTTGCCACTTCATATCTATAATTTTGCTACTGTCACGAATTGTAATGTAAACATCTGTGTTTTCTAAAGGTCTTAAGTGACCCCTGTGAAAGAGTCATTTTACCCCTAAGGGGCTCATGACCCACAGATTGAGAACTGCTGCTCTATGAGCAGAAGAAGAAATCCATGAAAAGTCAAATACTTCTGTCATTCATGAGGGGGTGCATGTTAGAGAATGAAGAGGAATAAGTCTCCCCCAAATAAGGACTCCATGTTCTTTTTTCTCTCATATAATTACATGTAAAGAAATAAAATAATTATTACTGCCATAAGCAAGTCAGGGAAGAGAGTCAGGGGAGTTTGACCCAAACTAGAAAAAGAGGCCAATCATTGATCTTCTCATAGCAAGTGACATCATCCAAAGTAGCATGTGATACATTACTATATTAGACTTCCAAAAGAAGGAATTGGCATGTATTTTAGAGTCAGGACAGTTGTTCCAAAGTACACTCCTCTTACCATAATAGCCTTACTATACGAATCTGCATTTTTAATGGGTCTTACTTTCTTTCCGAATAGCCGAATTATGGTTTGGAATTGTCACAGCAATTAAATGGGAATTCATTTATTCCATTCACTTGATGGCTTATTTAAGCTTTGGGTGTCTGAGCATCTAGCACATTTCAGGTGCTGGGCTGTGGGTGAAATTAAAGAACTTGATGCTACATAGATGTGCACACCTATTTGTTCCTCCGTTTCAATGGTTTTTGGTTTTTCAGTGTTTAATAGTTCAATTTACAGTCTCATGAGTTCAGGGCTTCAGTGTTAGGGAATAGTATTGATTGTTTAGAAAGTAGAATAGGGTCACTCTCTGATATTAAGTGTGTTCTGGCAATATTTCTATCATATCTGCTTGGCATGATTTAGGTATTCTGAATTCTGAGGCCTCCCTGATAGAACTGCTATTTCTGTCTAGCCTACTTAGTGCTGGCATCTTTAACTAAGGTTTATAGACACCATTTATGGTAGTAAGTGACCCTTTGGTGTCATGGCCTTTGTATTATGGACAAGTGGAACTGAGGTCACTTGTTTTGCTTAGAGACAGAAATGGTCTGATGAAGTGCCCTAGGTCACAGGGTATGCAGCTGTCTGCTTAGAACTTGACAGAAAGCAGCTGAGTAAGAATGACTAGCTACTAAATGGATGTTAATTACTGCTCACAGCTACCCCATAGGTTAGAGGACAGAAAGATTCTGATGTCAGGTCTGACTTGCTGTGGCGGGCAGCAGGCTATCATGTACCTTTGATTAGAATTGTGGTTAGTTTAACACAGCCAGATGGAGTCAGGTGGAAATAATGAGATTTACCTAACTTGCAGATGGACAGTTAATAATCAGTTTCCCTCTAAACTCCCCCCTCCCTCCACTTGATTTAAATCAGTACTCTTGGGCTGTGGACTATAATTTCTGAGCCATATTTTCCTTGATAGAATTAAAATTAGTAAGTCTAGACCAAGTGGCTTATGCCAAATTCTCATTTTCCAAGTTCTTTCTCTGTGAATTTGCAATTATTCTGTTTAAACAAGACAGAATTACACAAGAATGATTAAAACGATTACAAATTGCAGTACAAATAGCAGTACTCCTTGTACTGACCCTTGATCCCACAATGAATTAGAAATTTGTAGGAGCATGCATGTAGCACATTATTTTTACAGCATCATCTCCTTAATTGGCATTTGGAAGGTATCAGTTCTGAATTTTTTATGACTATTGAAATGTACATTTAAGAGTTAAAACAGGGGTTCAGAAAGATGGCTCAGCTGGTAAAGGCATGTGCCCATCAATCTGACAATCTCAATTTGATCCCAGGATCCATATGGTTAGAAGGAATGAACTAATTCCTATATGCTATACTATGACATCTATGCTTGTATTGTGGCATGTGTGCATGTGTGCAGGTAAGCGTACAGGCATATAAACACATACAGAAACACAAATGAATAAAAGTTAAAAAGAAGTAAATGCTGAAGTGAAGCATCTCCTATATGAATAGAACCCATGTATTTAACCCTGAGGATGACCAAGGGTACAGTGTCATCTTTACAGTAGCTGAATAATCATATGTTGTGAGTGGAAGAGAAAATTGCGGATCCTAATTGTTTGTCATTTCTGAATACATGGACTTTAGAGAAATAACTCCAATGCAGGTTGTGGAACCATTACCAGGAAGAGAATGTGAGGAAGGTTTTCCATTTCCTAAAGTGAGAAGTGCCATGGACCGGTCCTCATGGGACCTCCAAACCGAGGGAGAATGGGGATGAAAGACAGGAGAACTCAGGATTTGGCTAATGACAGACAGACAGACACACACAAAAGTGTTTTTTAATCTGCTGTACTTTTACTGAATGCATGCTTTCATTATAAAGCATTCAAACAAAGAACAACTCAGAAGGTCATATAACATTGGTTGG
>LOEQ01003714.1:69675-84006 GCA_001685075.1 Bramus lutescens | reverse complement strand
GGTGCAGGCATGAATTTCTCTGAACTGAAAGATCCATTAAAAGCATCCTTCTGAACAGAAGCAAGAAGTCCCTGGCACAGAGATTCTGCATAAGCCATAACAGATAAGGAAGAAAGGAAAAGAATGACAAACCAAAGAAAGCATGGCTAGGAACTCATTGATCAAGGAGGAGGCTAGTCAAACAGCATTAGTCTGCTGACTGCCAAGGATCCGCCGGGGGCATCGTTCCAGGAAGCTCTAACCCCTCACCTGACGCCGACTCCCACTATAGAGACATTCTGTCACACAGGTGCCGGCATAGGTGTGGCAGAGAAGTTCAGTGTGGCAAAGATAGTCTGCAACTGGCAGTGCTAATGAGACTTTCTGGGTTTCTTTCCGTTTCTGTCTAAAAATTCATCAAGAAGAAAGGGCTCCCAATTAAAAAGATAGCATTCCAGATGAATGCAGTCACCATTAGTACCAGGCCCTAGATTTTATATGCTTCTTTGTATTTCTTAATCCCTGGTGACTTCTGGTCTTTTTTCTGCCTTTGTAACTTTTTTTCTCTCTGGAATTTCCTATAAATATCATGTGTAGCCTTTAAATCTTGTTCTCTTAGACTATATCTGAGATTAGTCCATGTAATTGAGTATATCAGTAATTTGCTTCTTCATTAAAATATTCTGCTATAGGACACACCAGAGTGTATCCATTGCCTAGTTGGTGGCATTTACATTATGTTCAGTTTTTTTTAAAAAAACTACATTTAATGCATCAACACCTAAATACTGGCTCATATGAGACCATAAGGTTTATTTCATTTGGGTTAATGCTAAAAGTGAGAGGGCTCAATTTTATGGTAAGAAATTTCTGAACTATTAGAATGTGGTGGTAGCACATTTTTATTTTCAGCAAACTGGTAAAATTTCCAGAGTTCTATATCTTTCAAAGTACTTAATATTATAAAAATTTTAACATAAACATTATAATAAGCATTTGTTTCAACTTCATCAAGGTTTTTATTAGTGTTCTATAGAGACTAATGATATTGGCAACTCTTCATTATTTTACTTGAAATATCTGTATAATGTTTGAAATATTTGTTCACTTTTTATCCATTTGAAAGCAGATTATGAATTCAATAGAAAACTGGTATTTTGCTTTATTAGTATTGTTTTTTTCTTTTCTCCCCAAGCCTTCATCTACCTGAAAGAACCTGAGATAAATATATTAAGAATGGATAATGTCACATGATTCCTAAATGACATATATATCAAATATTATAAGTATATATATAT
Source organism: Bramus lutescens (assembly GCA_001685075.1). Lineage (NCBI taxonomy): Eukaryota > Metazoa > Chordata > Mammalia > Rodentia > Cricetidae > Bramus > Bramus lutescens. The sequence continues at coordinate 82,729 of LOEQ01003714.1, read as the reverse complement.
ATACTTATAATGTTTGATAAAGTTTTAGCAGTAAAACTAACTGCTTCCATTTTCTTTTCCAGTCTCTGTAGATAATACCCAATCCAGTGAAATGCTACCATTCAGCCAAATTTCTTTTTATAGGAGAAGAAACACCCTTACATATTTTTTAAGGGTCAACTTTCTTTCCTAGAACTATAATACATCAGATTATAGGATTTTTTGCTTTTAAAACAGCCTTAGAATTTCCTGAGAGAAGGTATTGATTATTTTTGACTTGCCTTAAATCAAGATAGACAAGATGCTTCAGACATTACTTTAAAAAGAATTTGGTGTTACCTGTAAGATTGACATAGTTCTTTCAACATGCTATAAATAGAAGGAACAGAAACCTGTAGGATGCACCAGATGGAACTAAAAGCAAAGGGTTCTTGAAATGCTTTATCCTTTGGTGGAATATACTCATAGGGGTTTTATTTTCAGAGTCTCTTTAGAGTCTGGTGTTTCCCTTTCTTTCTTTCTTTCTTTCTTTCTTTCTTTCTTTCCTTTCTTTCTTTCTTCCTTCCTTCATTTCTTCTTTCTTTTTTTGAGAACTAAAATGTATTTATTATGGCACCTCTCTTCTTCCATTGGGATGGGCCTCATATTTATAGTAGCACCACTCCTTGATTGAAATAGATCTGATGAGAGCTAGACACTTAATTTAATCTAGGAAAATCAGATCTTATTGCTGATGAATTTCATATGGTAAAACCTGGAAGGCATGGAATTTTATAGACATGGATTTAGAAAAAGTCAGTTTGTAGAATGAAATAAAAATGAGGCTTCTTTTGGATATTGATAAGTCATTATGCCAAAGTATTTCATCTTCAATATCTCCCTGTGCATCAAAGTTTATCAGTGGAACTCTAGGAGTGGAGTGTTTGGGGTAAAGCCATTTTAATTCAGAGGTAGGTGAGGAGTGGTAAAGGGAATTGAGTTCAGGGCCTCATGTGTGCCAGGCAAGTCCTCTGTCATGGAGATACAGCTACAGCCTCCCACCCTATTTGACAGTATGGACAAAACTCATCTCAGATCAATTCTGTTCTTATCTAATGGGTCAGATCTGCTCTTTGGTGGCTAACAGTGACCAGTGGTTGGAGGCAGAAAAGGAGTGCACTATGGTTTTGCCTTCTCATTAAAAAACGGAATAATTTTTAAGTGAAGTTAATGGATTATTAGAAACTAAGTGAAAGGCATTCTTTGAAGAAGGATTTGTTTACAGCATTTACTTCTAAACCTGAAAGAAAGCAGCCTTGATCCTGTGGCTAGATTTCCACCTTTAATATAAGAACAATACAACAGGATTTAGAAGAATAGAGCTGGTCACGGCTAGTTTTAAAATTTTGCAGAGCAGCTCAGTTTAGAAGTTCTAAGAACTCCAGAGGTACTAGGCTATGTCAGACTGATGAATTATGTAAAACCTGTTTTGCTTGAGCATTATTAATCATCCTCAAGCAAATGAAGACATGCTAATTAATTTGTGGTGGTTTTCACCTGCAAATGCCAAAGGAGCTAAACCAAATTAAATCTTCAATTCTCTTCAAGACCAACACCTTGCTAAATACCCCTTTCAATTCAGTTTCAAACAAATGCTTCTTTGGACACTGAACTTACCTGCAGTTTTAAAATCTTAAGGGCTTTGGAATGTGTAAACTGAAGTTTTTCACATAGAACTTGGGAAACATATGGATAAAATTCAGTGTTATAGCTTACAAAAAACCCAGGATATAAGAAAACCTTTAGTAATTTTACTGCCTCATCTCATATATAGGTATTTTAAAACCGTGAGTCGGATACTTCTCTACTTGTACAAAGGAAGAAAGGGATACCTAAAGAGATTTACTGTGAATTTTAAAGGCTGCACACTCTATAATTACAGTGTTGTTGTATAGTAGTTTCCTCTGTGGTTAGCATTGTCCTTTTTGGAGAAAAACTCATCAAGACACAGCGTATATACAAATAGATAAAACATCCATCTGTTCTAATGGGAGAATATTCCATCCTTCAGGGAAGTTCTTTACTTTAAGGAAGTAAACAACTTAAAATAATTTCAGGAAGTCCCTGAAACTGACCAGATTTAATAAGTCCTTTCCTCCCTTAGCATATATAAACTGTAATAACAACTCAAAGACACTCAGAGAAGCTGAAACTGTCCAGAAGACTCTGAAAGAACATGAATTATCTAGACTATTTTCAGACCATTCAAGCTGTGCAGAAGAAACAGAAACCTGCTGAGCTGCCCAAAAGAAGCTTAGGCCAATGAAAACAGTTGAAAAGGATACCCTTCTACCTGGTTAGCTTTCAAGTTGTACAGTGTGCTTCAAGTTTCCAGATCCCCTCCCTCACTTAGGGTGGGCTTTGGTGCTAAATTTTAGTCATTACTGTTCCTGAAACTCCTCACCTATAACCCTGTAAGTAACCTCAATAAAACTCATTTATTCATCAAATTAGAATTTGGTGGAGTTCACACTTTTGTCTGTAGTCGGTTCCCTTTCTGGGATGAGTAGATATTTGTTCATGGTTCCCCAGGAATAAAGTCTTTTATCAGGGACAGACTGAACTAAAGCAGAATTAGGGAGGAATGATTGTATAATCCTGATTATGTGTATTAAGGAATGCAGCTTTGGCAGACCAGTTTGAGTAGAAAACATCTGACTGGGAGAATCCTGAAATGAACCTTTCTTGATGTGATATGTCTGCTTTTTAAGAAAAAATTTGACACAGTAGATGCTGAGACATGCAACCAAAGCAGATTCCTCTATATTTAAGAAAAGTCAGGGTCAGGAGTCTATTGGAAAATCCTATAATTCTGTTTGGCTCTATGTTGTGTGGGGAAACATGAATGGTTGACAAGTGGAGTCCTGTATGTAGGTATAGAGATGACCTAAAAATCTTAAAGGCATAAAAAACTCTCCTTGTCTAGGAGAGTGACACTTAAGGGATAAGAGTGTCAGGAGGTTGATACAGAGTATTTGGGACCACTGTTGTGTATAGTTAAATAGATTGATCGATCGATCGATAGATAGATGCATAGATACATAAATAAATACCTAAAGGAAAAATGGTTACTTAATAGAAATTTGTTGTTTTTAATAGAGGATAAACTACAATGTTTTCATATTCTTTCCTACCATCAGCAAGATATAAGAATAAAATGCAAGTTAATTTTTTGCCAAACAGTCTTTCCTGGGATCCAAAACTTAAAACCCAAAGCGTCAGATTTTAAAAGTGATCTTTGATAGTTAGTCTACTGGACCAGATGATACTCTGAGCTAAGGAAAAGTTCAATTTATTAGAGAATACAGGATTAGGATTGAGTTTTAGAGACTTTGCTGAGTCCCATGGTAGGGCATGACTTTTGCAATGTAAAAGAGGCTTAAAAATCAGAGTGACTTAGGTCGGCCTGTAAACTGGATTTTAAGGGGATAAAATCAAGTATGACTTAATGCTTCACACTAAATTGTGGACATTTTGCTTTAGTGTCAATGTTAAATATTTGGGCCTTAGTGAATGCTAGAGGCAGATATGTCTCCAGCTCCCGGTGGCGGCTAGGATTATCTAAGGCAATAAACATCAGTAGGTAAGAACAGATATAAAACTAGTGGAGAGGATTATGCTTGACCAAGGGGTGTGCAGTTATCTCACCTGAATAAAACATACATTTCTCTCATTCGTGACGCTATTGCTTACCCAACCAAGGAGGTATGTACAGTGTAGGCAGATACACCTTTGATCCCAGAACATGAAAGGTATATACCTTTAATTCCAACACTAGGGAGTTGGAAAGAGGAAGTGATATGGCTGGACAGAGAGAAGAATATAAGGAAGGAAGAGACAGGAGATCAGCCCTTTTGTTCTAAGGATTTTTTAGAGGAAAGAACTTAATGACTGGTTGCTTCTTTACTTCTTTGATCTTTCAGCTTTCACCCCAAATATCTGACTCCAGGTTTTTATTATTAAAACCAATTATATTTGTACTACACATTTGCCTAACTTTTTAAAGGTGTAAACAATAACAACTTATAATCAATCCCCCTGAACAATGACACACATCCATAATACATTGAATAACCAAAACCCACCTAAATCCCATCTCTTGGGAATGTGGGTGTCTTTCTCTAGACTACTTCCAGTTGTCTATCTGTGCTCTTACCTTGGAGGACTCTTGAGCAAATAAGGATAATTATGAGGTATTGGCTGAAGTAGTTTGTGAGGCTGGATTATCCCAGCCAGTAGCCTTGAAGCCGTTTTGGATACAGAATTCTGAGAGAATAAAAAGAATATTTTGAGGTGCTGGACCACCTGGGCCATCCATTTTTTATTGGTGTCTAATCTTCTTGTTCTAAGAATAAATAAACTTTTAAAGGTAGCATGTATTTCAGTATTAATAAAAGTATAGACTGTGTGTTGTACATAAGTTAGTCAATGCTGATTTTTGTTTTATAACTGAGTAGGTAAAATATACATCACATGATTTGTAGTTTTTCTAGGTTTATTTCTTCATGTCTGTAGACAGGATTTTGCAGGGTCTTGCCCAATCAAACCTGATCCATATCAATTTGGAATGAATCCAAAGCATATTACTTCCTGTGGAAATAAAGCATAACCTCTTTCCCAAAGTCACATATATTTTACTTACATTTTAAAGTCAAGACATTTTAAAAATATATATGTAGATGGATGCTATAAAGTAGTCCCATACTAGCTCAGAATTGAGTATAATAAAGGGTTTTTTATTTTTGGGTAGACTCACAGATCACAGTCCTCAGCATGATCAGGGAACAGAAACTGAACCAAGCCGGGAGAGAATGCATGCTTTACACATGCATTTATAGAATAAAGCTATGCCCAAGTGAGCTGGTATGTTAAAGGCTATTGGCTGAAGGCATTTCCACAGGACCTCACCCTTTTGCATAAATAAGAGAGTTCTAAGCTTAATACAAAGTTATGTACAATAAAAACAAATTTCAAGTATAAAAATTAGCAGTACAACCAGCATAAACAATATCGAGCAAGAACATCTGTTAAAAGTATCCATAGTTATCCTATTCTAAGAAGTCTATGTCTTGTATTAGAAATGGCTTGGCTAAGTCATGAGTGGAAGGTAACTATGACTATCTAGTCTTCAATTTCGTTGAAGATATGAGAAGGGAAATAATATTACTTGATTAAATAGGAAGTGCTATCAAGCAACTTCCAAAATGTGAAATAAGTGACACAAACAACTAACTACCTGGGCAATCACCCAAAGTTTCATTTGCAATGTTGGAGCAACTAACTTTGACTAAGGCCTAGAGTAACTGAGAGATTATTTTCAGAGGCAGGAAAAATTTCAAAACCATCTTACCCTGTTTTGGAAAGGTTTGGCAATTTTTTTTTCTAGCATCCTGCTTGTCCCGTCCAGACACCATGCATTTTGTTAGTTGGCAAGGCATGGCCAGTTTTGCCCAAAAGCCAGATTTGTCAAGAAGAAAACAAGCTCCAAGTAGAGTCATTGGTGCCCAGCATCCTCTCAGAAATAGATCAGTGTAGCCAGGAGCTATTGTATCTCATGTCAACAGAACCCTAAGTTATTTAAATGCCATGTTCCACAGATCTTTGAAGTGGTTGAAGATTACCCATCTAGACAGAATATAATCTCTATGTATCTAAAGAACCTAATTATTCTAACTATAAGTATGACAAACATGGATAACTATTGACCTACAATTCTTAATACCTATATATCTTAAAGACTAAGACTTCATATTAGAATAATAAACAATCTTTAGACAAATATGCAGCAAATGAGGACAATGACATCAAAATGTAAGCAATGTGTAAGTATCTGGATCAGAGATAATGTATTGTTCAATATGATAAATATATCCTAAAATTGTATCATTGTACAAAAATATCCTAAACGGAGGTAGAAACATGCATACATACAATATGACAAAATAATTGTTGTCTGTTGTCTGGGTTTCTGTCCTGCCCAGTTCCCACAGTTGTTAAGTTCCAAAGAATCACACAGAGTTCTATATTAGTTATACACTGATTGGCCCATTAGCTCAGGCTACTTATTAACTCTTATAATATATAATTAGCCCATTATTTTTGTCTATGTTAACCACATGGCTCAGCACCTTTTTCAGTGAGGCAGTCACATCTTGCTTCTTCTGTGGCTGGGCAATAACTGCAGAAAAAAATCTTCCTTCTTCCCAGAATAGTCCTGTCCACATTGACCCACCTCTACCTCCTGCCTGGTTGTTCTGTCTTTACTTCCTGCCTGGCTATTGAGCAATCAGCATTTATTTAAAATACAATTTGCAGAATACAATTGTCCCACATCAAATAACTTCATAGGTACTGAAATATTGTATGCAGAAATAGAAGCATATTCAATATAACATACAACTTGAATTTGTATCAATATACAAGAATCTGTACCAATGTAAACTGTCTATAAATAATAGCTCACAAGTATTCACTCTATTACTCACTATTATCATTAGTGTGTGTAAACTCACACTAACATACCTCTTATTGCATCAATTATTCCTTTTTTTTCCAAAGAAGATCCTTGAATCCCAAACCCCAACGCAATACCACTTATAATCAATCCTTAATTGATGTACCTAACTCTGAGGACAAATTTTGTTGGGAAAGGGGACATTGTCTTCTAGAATTACTTCCAGCTGTCAGTGGGAGTGATATTCTTTCTATGGAATCATGTGAAACTAAAATGATAGTTAAATTTCAGGATTACTGTCTGGTATAATTGCAAATAATCTTTGATTATTCAGTAGGGTTTTTCTGAAGTTCTTATTTGAAGTTCTGCCCAGAACATTGTAAGAAGGTGCAGCATTTCAGCTAACCAAGTAAGAATCCTTTTGAGCAGCTGGTACTCAACCAGTCTTAAAATAGCACTATCAACATCATGATGTCATATCAACCAGTTGGAATCCTTGTTTTGGGGCCCCATCTTCTTCCTGGAAACTTCAAAGATTACTGCAGGAAAATTTATTGTTCACTGTGGAAAATGTACACATTATAGACATAAATTCAATGAAAAATACATTAGAGACAAAAGTAGATATGGAGAGAAGTAAAATTGTTCCTAAATTTTTTCTTCTTTCTGTCACATACCAGATGGCTCTTGACAGAAGACAGAAACTCTGAATTTTTATTTTTAACCACATGCTTAGATTTAGAGAAGGATAGCCATTTCCCAATTCCAAAGCCAGCTTTAATTCCTAAGTAGAGATATATACATGTTCGGGTAATGAAATTTTATCTTCAGATAATTTGTCATCATGTTAGATTAGTCTTTCCTTCATGATTCTTTTTGGATAGATACATTCTCTTCTTTAGGCATCTAGATATCCAGCGTCTCTCAACTTTTTAAAGATGAATATTTTCCTGCAAAGACAAGAACAGAACCCTGCCCCAACTCATATTAGGTTTCCTCACTAGTTGTATGATTGTCACCTCTGTAGTTGAGGTCATTTCTCTTTATCAAGAGTTTTTTTTTTCAAACTGAATTATTACTTACTTTGATGGTATCCATAGCTTTTCTTCTCCTGTGAAAAAAAGAGCAAAACCCTTTCCACAATGTAGCACATCTTCTGGTTTCCATTGTGAGGTCAACACATCCTTGTAATATACAGGGTGATTTAACCCAGAACTATTTCTATTCTCCAATGTCTCTCTGCTGCCGAAGTTCTTTTCTCATCAGCATTAAGAAAATTCAAAGTTAATAAAGCATTATACAATCTATTTCTGATGGTATTTTCTATCCTTTTCTTTTTTTAACATACCTTTTATACTTTAATTTGATGTTTTTATAACTGCCTGACCTGTTGGATTATTTTGGTAATATGTTCTGTAATATGCTTTACATTATAATAAGCATAATCTGTTTTATTTTCTTAGAGACATATGTTATACCATTATCTGTCTTTATTTGTGCAGGTATACCTATGATGGCCATAACTTCTAATAAATGCATGATTACTGAATCAGCATTTTCTGAAGTCAAAGCAGTTGTTCATTAAAACCTGAATAAATATTAATAGTATGGTATACTTATTTTAATTTTCTAAAATCTGCAAAGTGGAACACATGCATCTACCAGATTTCATTCATTTGAGTACTCTTTGGGCTACTCCCTGCATGTAGTGGCATTTGGTTATAGAAAGAGCAAGTAGGATATCTCTTTATAATCTCCTTAGCTTTTGCCATGTAATAGAAAAGTCCTGTTTTATACCTTTGCTATTGATGTGATATTTTTCAATGAAATTTTGAAGCCTTCAATGCATTTCCCATCAACAATCAATCAATTTCAGCTTTACCTTGCACTAGAGGACCTGGTAGACCCATAAGTGATTGGATGTGTGTTCTGCATATGGGACAAAGGCTATTCCTGATTATATCTTAAACCTGAATGGAATAATTAAGTCAATTCTGCATCATCTGATATAAATTTGGATCCACCCAATCTACAGGTGTCTTCTGTAATTTCTCTTCAACCAAATTTAATTCTTTATCAGCTTCAGTTTTTAAATCCCTGGAACTATTTAAGTCTTTGTCATCATCTAAGGTTTTGTTTAAATGAACCATTAGATCAGTTATTATCCCAACAGTGGGTCATATATTGAAAATGTCCCCTAGCAATCTTTGAAAATCATTAAGAGTCCATATTTGGTCTTTCCAAATTTTTGCTTTTTCTGTTCTAATTATCTGTAAACTTATTTTATAACCTAGGTAATTGATAGAATCTCCTCTTTGCATTTTTTCAGGAGAAACTTGTAATACCCATTTAGGCAAAACTATTTTTTACATCTTTAAACATTCTTTATATATAATCAGATTGCCAAATATCATCCATGTAATGGTAAATTGTAGATTTAGGATATTGTTTACATATTATTTTCAGTGTCTAATTTGCAAAGTATTGGCACAGGGTGGGGGTATTAAACATTCCCTGTGGGAGGGTGGTCCATTGGTATCTCCTAGGAGGCTGAGAATTATTATAGATAGGCACTGTGAAGGCAGATTTTTCTTTTTCTTGTAAATGTATAGTGAAGAAACAATCTTTTAAATCAATATCTATAATAAATTTCCTATCCTTTAGGAAACAGAAAAGGCAAAGAAATTCCAGATTGTAGAGGGCCCATAGGTTTAAAATTCCAAGGGCCAGTTGATTTTTCAATATGGACCATATCAAGTTGCTCCTGTACCAGCTATTCTAATGCCTGCTGTCTCTCTTCTGTTAAAGGCCATTGTTTAACCCATATTGACTTCTCAGTTAGTCATTTTAAAGCCAGGGCCATCAGTACCTCTGAAAGTCTTCTAGTTGTTTTGTGTTTAGCCTGAATGGCTTGTGACCTTTTATTATAGTACTTTATAATATCCTTTCAGAAAAATGAGTTTCTGGAATTCCAGGAATCTTAATCTGGGTATTCCATTGCTGAAGCAGGTGACAACCCCATAAATTCCTGTGATATTAGCCACATATGGCCTCAGCCTTCCTTCCTGTCCTTCTGGACCTATGCATTCAATCCTTCTCATAAGGATTGTTTCATGCTCAATTCCTACAGTCCCAATTTGTAGGAATTGAGCATCTTCTTCTTGAAGAGGCCATTTTGGATGCCAAGATTCTGGAGTAATCATAGTCACATCCACATCTGTGTCCAATAATCCCTCAATTACAATGCTATTTATACATACACTTAGCTTTGGTCTTTGATTATTTACAGAAGTCTGTCAAAATATATGTCTTCTATTTTCTATTTGAATTTTTGATTCATCTTCCATGTTTACACCACCATATAGTATTTTTTTTTGTAGCAGGCACTAGATTTTTTCAATTTTCCTGGTAAGACATGTCCTCCTCATTGACTGGGAATGACTGGACCACATTTGACATGGAGGCCTATGAGAGGCCCCCCCAAGACATTTCCCAATGGTATTGCATTGCATTGTTTGTCTTTTGTTGATTTACATTAATTGGTCCGCTGTTGGCATTTGCCCATCTTCTACATACTCTAAAAGATTGAGACGTTCTATTTTTGTTGTTTCCAGAGGAGAAATTATTTCTAAGAATGCCTTGTCTGCAATCCCTTCTCAGATAACTTATTCTACCACAATTAAAACATTTGTCATTTTGATGTCTCCTATACCTTTAGAAATTGCTTCTCCTATCAATGCCTCAGTATTATAGTCAAATGTCTCCACATTCATTGCATGCAGGATCCATCCATCCATTGGTGCTACTCTAACCTTTAAAGGCCCAAACATCTTTTTGCATTCTAAGTTGGCATTTTTCAACAACCAGAGATTCAATAAGTACTCATGTAGCTCCTGGGTCTGTTACTCCTATTTTTAAAGCTTTATTTAATCTTTGTAAAAAGTCAGTAAAGGGTTCTTTTTGGCCTTATTTAACCCTAGTATATGATTCAATTCTTTTTCTTAGTTCTTAAATCCTGTACCAAACATTTAAGGCTGTGGTGTGGCATAGAGACAAGGTCAGCATTAGTGCCCTCACCAAGAATTTGATCTTGAGAAACCTCAAATTCTTTTGCTTCTTCCTGTTGTCCTAAAATTTTGCCTCTTCTCATTAGTAGCATTTCTACAGTAGTTGTGTACCATCTTCCAGGACAGCTGAAAATAATTAATGCCAATTGTATGGGGTAGCCTTATTGCTTGAAGCCGATGTCTTTACCATCTCCTTAAGAAATGGTGAATGCATACCATAAAATATCACTGCTTCCTTAATTTCTTTTAAATTGTTTATTCATATAGATTTCCATATATATTCTTTGGATCCTTTTGGGTATTTAGTACTTGATGGTTTGTCAGAGGTGATTATGGGGAAAGTAGCTAAAACTCTTGGTAAGTCATCTCTGACTTAGACAAGTGCTGGTGATGAAATATCCTCTCCTTGTACCTTCTCTCCTTGCTCTTCAGTTCTGATAATTTCCTCAATCTTTTCAAATGTTTTTACCACTGCTTTTTGTAAAGCCTGAATCTCCTGTCCTGTTACTATTTCTAATGATTTCATTGACTCACATAACCTTTGGTCCTCATTTTGCACATATGATTCCAAGGCATGAAATTTTTCCATTGAAGATAACTTCTCATCATTGGTTATTATTTGGATAGGGTGCAGATTGTTTTCCTGGAGAGATAATATATTTGCTAACTCATCATAACTTTTTAACAGATTTTGATTGTCAAATTCAACAGTATGAATTCTTTTAGGTAATTTCACAGCACCCATTGACTTGGATTGAATTTTGTCTGTCAAGTTAATATCCTTTTCAATGGCATTAGCTTTTTCAGCTAACTTTTGATTTTTGATGTAATTAATCCTGACAGCTAGCTGTTTATTATTAGTCTGCAAAGAATGTATCATTTCTAAACATGCCTCATTCTTGTCTTATTTTTTAGCAAACCATTTTCTTGACGCTATAATATGAAAAAGAAAGCTAAGTCTCAATATTAAATAAATAGATGCATCAGAAAAACCATATAAGCTTTGTAGATATCATTTGTAGTATAAGCAAAAAGGTTATTAGATTCCTGGATGGTGACATTGTCTTTAATTATATAACTTTCAAATTTATTGATTTATTTATTAATCAACTAAACTTACATTTGTTTGAGATTTCAGTAACTTGTTGTAGGTTTAATAATCTTTATTGGCCAGTAGGTATCACAGTTGTGGCCATGTGGTGGAGAGATGTGACCAGCAGTGCCATGAATGGTCCCTCTCAGTTTTGCTTTGGTGCCTATGTAAATACTAGTAAATATGCTTTGCTTGACAAATTAAGAGCAATTAAATTGACTCAGTATACAGGGAGAGGTTTTTTTTGTGACCCAAAGTTCGTGAGCTGAGAACAAAAACTGGAAGTTGTACAAGTTGCCATTTGTCAGGGCAAGTGGCTGGTGAGAGCATCCATGAGCCTGAGAAATTGACATGTCACCATGTGGCAGGTCTACTAAAGGGGTTTCTCCACTGCTATGGGGTTTTGACAACTGCTTAGTAGGTGAAATCCAGCCATGTGAGTGGGTGTGTGAGACCTTCTGGTCCCAGAAGGCATAGAGTTGGGATTCACATGGGCACTGCATGTAGATGGATGCTATAAAGTAGTCCCACACTTGCTCAGAATTGAGTATAATAAAGGGTTACTTATTTCGGGGTATACTCACAAGTTACAGTCCTCTACATGAGCAGGGAACAGGAATAGAATTGAGCAGCTGAGAGAGAGAGCACACAAACTTTATGCCTGCATTTATAGTATAAAAGACCATGACCAAGTGGGCTGGAGTCTTAAAGGTTATTGACTGAAGGAGTTTTCTGAGCATATATAGTTTGGTTTTGATAGCTTTCATAATCCAGCATGTCTTAGCTGATCCTTAGCAGAGGTCCTTCATTATCAATCAAAAAATTCAAAGACAACAAATAACATACAGAATCCAGACTACCCATGAATATTTCATTTTTGTGTATACTTTTCATTTATATTACTTTATTCTTTCTTTAAAGAATTTATTATTTTTAAATTATTTATTACTCTGATTTTCTTTATTATTTTTCTTTTCTTTCCCAAGGCTATGTATAGTTTTAAACACACTCTAATCAGTTTAGAGGTTTTTTTCAACTGGATCTGTCTTTAGTGGGTATCTTTAATCTTTTCTGTCTACCCCAAACATGCCATGCAATGCACTGGTGGGGTTCATCCTCGTGGTTCAAGGCCACAGGCAACTGTTAGGAGATGCATTTAAGTACTGTAGCTGGCTGGTGTGGGAGAATTATCTGTATTTTGTCAATCATGTATTTTAATAAAATGCTGATTGGCCAGGCAGGAAGTATAGGTGGGTCAACCAGACAGGAAGTAGAGGTGGGGTGATAAGAACAGGAGAATTCTGGAAAGAAGGAAGCTCATTCTTCGCAGTCCAGCCCAGACCACTGAAGAGGCAACGTGTGACCTGCCTGGCTGAAAAAGGTACTGAGCCACATGGCTAACATAGATCAGAATAATGGGTT
>LOEQ01003714.1:18970-31805 GCA_001685075.1 Bramus lutescens | reverse complement strand
ACACATCTATCTGCCAGATTTCATTCCTTTGAGTACCCTTTGGGTTACTTCCTGAAGGTAGTGGTATTTGGTTATATAAAAAACAAGCAGAAAATTGCCTTATAATCTGCTTACCTTGTGGTCATGTAATAGAAAAGCCATTTTTAAACCTTTGCTATTGACATAACATTTTCTTTAAGAAATTTTGAGGCCTTCAGCATATTTCCAATCAATAATTAATCAATTTATGCTTTACCTTGCGCAGGACTTGGCATACCCATATGGGTTTGGATGTGTTATGTGTATTGGAAAAAGCCTATTCATTATTATATCTTGAACCTAAGCACATAATGAAGTCAACTCTGTGTCACCTGGTAATAAATTCAGCACATTAGTTATGCAAAACAACTCTTTCTGAATATTATGAATCAATAACTGTAATGAAATATTCTTTAAAATCCTTTAGTACCATGAGAATAGCATATAATTTTGATTTTGGACAGAATCATGAGGGCTTTGGTCCACTTATATCTTCTGATTGGTAACATGCCTTTCCTGATATATTTGCACCAGTATAGAATGCAGGGGCTCAGTTATTGGCGTGTCACATACAATGTGGGGAAGGATCCAATTACCTCTATTTATAAGGTGAATTCTATCACTTTTGGGGTAGTTGTTATTAATATTTCCCAAACAATTAGTCCAAACTCTTTGTCAGGGATATTTTCTTCCCATAATTTTTTAATCTCATCATTTGTAAAAAGGTACTATAATCTTTGTTGGGTCTATTCTTGCTAAATAATGAAGCCTCAATTTTTCTTTTATAATTAATTCAAAGACCTTTTCCACATAAAATTTCAATTTTTTACTCAGTTTAAGAGGTATTAAGAGTCATTCTAAAACACTAAAAAAGAAAAAAACTCCATTCTAAAATGATATCTTCCCTCTGCATTAAAATTCTTGTAGGAGAATATTTGGAGGATAATATGGCCAGGGTGCAGTTAAGATTTGGATTCACACAATCCACATATGCCTCTGTAATTTACGTTCAATCAAAGTCAGTTCTTTCTCCACTTCATAGGTTAATTCCCCTGGACTATTTAAGTCCTTTCACTATCTAAGTATTTTTTAAAAAATAATATTAGATCAGGTGATATTCTAGAAGTGGGCTATAGATTGGAAATGTCTCCTAGCAATCTTTGAAAGTCATTGAGAGTTGGGAATTGATCTCTCCTAATTTGTGCATTTTATATTCTAATTTTCTGTAAACCTATTTCATAGCCTCAATAATTGATAGAATCTCCTCTTTGTATAATTTTAGGAGCAATTTTTAATCCCCTACTAAGCAAAATTTTCTTTACTTCTTCAAACATTCTTTCTAATGTATCTATATTTGAATCAGATGGCAAAATGTCATCCATGTAATGATAAACTATAGATTTAGAAAATTGCTTATGTATTATTTCCAAGGTAACTTACAAATAATGGCAAGTGGTGGGGCTATTTAATATTCCCTGTGGGAGGATCCTTTATTGATATCTCTTAGAAGGCTGAGAATTATTATAAGTAGGAACCATGAAGGAAAATGTTTCGTTTTCTTGTAAAGGTATAGTGAAGAAATGATCTTTTAAATCAAAAACTGCAAGAGGCTGTCTTTTAGGCAATAGGGACGGTAAAGTAATTCCATATTTTAGAGGGCCTATGGGTTGAATAACCTTATTTACAGCTCTTAGATCTCTCACCATTCTTCAGTTCCAGACTTCTTTTTAATAACAAATATAGAACAATTCTAATAGCTGGTTGATTATCTAACATGGTGAGCATCTAGTTGCTCCTATACTTGCTTTTCTAAAGTCTGCAGTTTCTCTTCTGTTAATGGCCATTGTTTATGCCATATTGGTTTCTTACTTAACCTTAAAATGTAGGGCCAATTGTACCACTAGGTTTGCTAATTGTTTTGTGTCTTTGTACTGCCTAAATGGTTGGTGACTGTTTTTTATAGTACCTTATAAAGCCCTTCATAGAAACACGAGCTGGTTTATTTTCCATATCTGAGATTGCTAGAATGTTAATCTGGGTATTCCATTGCTGCAGCAGATCATGACCCCATAGATTCACTGTTATATTAGCCTCACATGGCCTCAGCCTTCTTCCTTGTCTTTCTGACCCTATACATTTAACCTACTTCAACACTTGGTTTTACTTGAGATAGGGTTCTAATTCCTAAGAATTGAACATCTGTCTATTGAAGAAGCCAATTCAGATGCCAAGATTCTGGAGTAATAATAGTCACATCCATACCCATGACTAGTAATCCTTGAATTATAATGTTATTTATTCATACTCTCAGCTTTGGTCTTTAATCCTTTACAGAAGTCTGCCAAAATATACATTTTCTGTTTTCTACTGGAATTTTTGATTCATTTTCAATGATTACTCTGTCATTCAGTGCAGTATGGCTTTTTACAGAGGAACTGTAAAGATTTTTTTAAATTTTCCTTGGGAGGCATGTCCTCCACAGTGATTGGGAATGATTAGATGACATTTGACCTGGGGGTCAGTCAGAAGCCCCTCAAGGAGTTTCCTGATGACAACAGGTTACCTTGTTTTTTGATATATTCATTGGTCCAATATTGGCCTTTGCTACATCTTCTACATAATCCAGAAGTTTGAGTCCTTCTCTTTTGTTATTTCCAGAGGAAACATTCTTTCTAACAATGTCTTGTTTACAATTCCTTACCTTGTGTCTTCTCAGATGTTTTTATTTTTACCACAATTAAAGTGTTTGTCATTTTGATGTCTCTTTATGCCTTTGGAAATTGCTTTTCCTACCCAAGTCTCAGTATTATAGTCAAATGACTCAACATTAACTCTGCACAAGATCTATTCATTCATTGGTGCTGATATGACCTTTAAACGTGAACGCATCTTTTTACATTCTAAGTTAACATTTTCAAAAGCCAGAGATTCCATAAGTACTCATCTAGCCTCTGGATCTGTTACACCTGTTTGTATATATTTAGTTAATTTTTGTAAATAGTCACTAAACAGTTACCTTGGGTCTTCTATGACCTTTGTATGTGATTCAATTCTTCTTCCTTGTTCTTTAATCTTGTTCCAAGCATTCCAGACTGCTGTATGGCATATGAACAAGATGTGTTCATTGTAAATAGTTTGACTTTATGGATCAGCATAAGCCCTCTCACCAAGAATTTGATCTTGGCAAGTCTCAAGTTCTTTGATTCTACCTTGCTGTTCTAGGGCTTTAGCCTCCTCTCTCTAGTAGCACTTCCACTATAACTTCAGGCCATCTTCTAGCACCACTGAGACTAATTAAAGCCAATCATGTGGATTAACCCTACTGCTTGAAGTCCATGTGTTTATCATCTTCCTAACAAATGGTGAATGCATACTGTAAGATGATACTGCTACCTTAATTTCTTTTAGATCTTTCATACCTATTTTTATTTCTTGGTATCTGTTTGGATATTGAGTATTTGCTGGCCTTTCAGAAGTAATACTAGGATAAGTAGCTAAAGTCTTGGTAAGTCATCTCTGACTCTGGTAGGTACTGGTGATGTTACATTCTTTCCCTGTACCTTCTCTCCTTGTTTATCAGTTCTGACAAATTCCTCAATCTATTCAAATATTTTTTGTCACTGTCTTTTGTAAAGTCTGAATCTCTTGACCTGTGAATATTTCTAATGATTCAATCAAATCAATTAATTTCTGGTTCTCATTCTGCATATGTGATTGCAAGGTTTAAAATTTTTCCATTAATGATGTCTTCACATCATTGGATATTATTTGGATGTTGTATAGATTCCCTTCCTGGAGGGATGTTCTATCTGCTAGCTTATCATAGCTTTTTAATTTGATTTCCCATTTCAACAGTATGAATCATTTTAGATAATCTCTCAGTACCCTTTTGTAAGGTTTTGTAATCCATTTGCATGGATTAAATTTTGCCTGTCAAATTAAGATTATAATTTTCAATAATATACATCCTTTCAACTAAAGACTATATCCTTCCTAAAAGTTCCTCATTCTTGACTCTGTTACCATGCCATTTCTTTAATTTTGTAAGGCTATAATATAAAGAACAAAGCTAATAGCTACCATGTTCACAAAAATATATGTAGAAGGTAGCTCAAATAGCTCTTGCAGAATTTCATTCATAGTAAAAACAAAAAGTTTCTTAAATTCCTGGATGGTGATATTGTCTGCATTTATCTGTGTGTTGGTTTACAATTTTCAAATTTATATATTTATTTGTTATTCAAGTTAACTTACCTCCTTTATAATTTTATGAAAATTGTTATAGGTGTAATAATCTCATTGTCCAGCAGGTGTTGTAGTTGTGGCAGTTGCAGCAGGTCCTCGATCAGTACCTGAATTACCTGACTTAGAAATACTAACAAATGTAGTTAATTACTTAAGAGCAGCAAAGCTGCATGCGTAGGCTTGAGTTGTGCACAATATCAAGGAATCCAGAGCTTGCAGGGAGTTGTGAGCAGCGAGGTTACTTGCCCAAACTCAGGCCAGGCATTCACGGACTTAAAGTTCAAGATTAGAGCCATTACTCTTGGAGCCAGAGCTCAGCCTAATCAGAGTAGTCCTGGCAGAAGCCAGAAAAGTCACAAAGGAATTGTGGCAGAAAGCAGTGGGCAGCAATAACAGGCTGGACCAAGCTACACAGATATAGGCCATGCACAACAGTAGGCGGGACCAAACCATGTGGGTTTGGACCAGCGGAATATTGACAAATTGTTGTAGTGGGCCAGCTGAGCCAAACCTTGTGTAGCTGCCCAGTGGGGTAGTTCAGTTGCGGAGGGGAAGTCCTGCTGTATGGGGTGGGAGAAGGTTATGGGGGTCTGGGCAGGGCCTGGCAGTGGTGTGAATTCAAACCAAATTGGTGCCAATTTGTTGGCATACAAAAGAGTTCCACAATAGCCTGCAATGGAGTATAACAGAAGTTTATTTATCTGGGATTAAACTCAAAGAAATTGTAGTGATCAGTAGTCCCTGCATGCACTGGGAACTGGAACTGAATCCAGAAACCAAGAGACCTGTGCACGCTTTTTGTCTGCATTTATACTACATGAGACCATGCCTGAAGTGGGCCAGTATCTTAAAGGCTATTGACTGAGGGAGTTCCCACAGCAATAGCTTTACTATGGTGATTAATATTATTGTTTAATTATTATTATTGTTGTTGCTGTTATTACTGTTAAGAAGCATATTAATTTTATGTTATTCCACTTGTCAATTCTTGAAATTTTTTTCTCTACAATTGGAATCCCTTTAATAAGGTGTTTATGCCTTATATATGCTTATATCTTAAAGTGCTGTGCCAAAGTTTTCCTCTTGTACTTTTAAAATTTTAGGTCTTATATTAAAGGCTTTCACCCAGTAAAGAATTGATTTCTCTCTCTGTGTGTGTGTGTGTGTGTATGTGTGTGCATTTGTTTGTACTCGCACATGCAGAAATATTCATAGAGATCCAGCTTTATCCTTCTACATATGGACATTCAGTTTTCTCTGCATCATTTGGTGAAAAAGCTGTCTTTTCTTAAAAGTATGTTTGACATCTTGTTCAAAAATTAGATGACTATATGTGTGTGAGTTTGTTTTAGGGTCTTTTCTTCTGTTCCATTATTCTGCATGCCAATTTTGCTTAACCAAGACAATGCTTTGCATTTTGGTATTATAGTTGTGTTGTTAATTTAAGATGAGACATTGTAGTATCCCCAGCATTTGTCTTTGTGCTAAAAATTGCTTTGACAATTGTGGATCTTTTGTACCTCAGTATTCATTTTTTGGAATCCTATTTCTACTTCTATGAAAAATAAAATTTAAATTAAAAACATTTGTTTATTTTTTGTGTATGTACATTAGTTTATATATGTGCACTAGGTGTGTGCATGAGCCTGCAGAGGTTAGAAAGGGTATCTGATTCCCTAAGTCTGAAGTTACAGATGCTTGTGAGTCGCCATGTAAGGGCTGGGAATTGAATGTGGACCCTCCTCAAGAGCAGTAAATACTATTAACCACTGAATCACCTCTCTAATCCCGTAACTGAAATTGTTATGAAGATTGTGTTGAATCAACAAATCCTTTAAATAGTATAGTCATCAATGTTTCATGATATAACTTTCAATTTTTAGGGTTGTCTTCAATTTCTTTTCTCTGTGAGGCCTTCAAGCTTTTAGCAGTGTGTTTCCTGCAGAATGTTTCCTTTTCTTCATATGATTCATCATTCTGTCAATGAATTGCCTCTACTGCTCAAGGTCCTGTAACTGAGACTCCCCTGTAGTCTTGGAATATTCTTCTGGTTTATTTCCCCATGATTCCTGCTCAGGGCTTTGTTGTAATGTTTTCTTTTCTCAGATTTACTCCTTCCTTTGTCATTATGGGACAAGGGTCTCCAAGTATTCTTTAAAAATGAGAAATACTTATTTTGGGAATTGAATATCTTTTACTTGAGAAGCTTATAATATGTCCCTTCATTAGTAAAACTGGTTTACTCCCTGTAAAGCTAACTTTTGGAGGGCATGCGTAATTATAGTTGTATTATTTATCCTCATAGAAAAAGCATTGTGCTTCCCAACATATGATATCTACCAAGGAAGCCTGCCAACACCTAAAGTTTTTTTTATCAATTGTTCTCGTCAATCTGTGTTGACTAGGTGCTTTTCAACTTAAATGAATTTTCATGAAGATTAGTAACAGCATACTAATATTCTACAGAGAGTTCTTAGCACAGCTGCATAGAAGATCACAGACTTAGTGCTATGTAGATTAATGACTTTGCATCCTGGCTCTGGCAGAATTTTCTGACTTCATGAGTTTAACAAAGATATTCAACCTCTTTATACTTTAATTTCTTTTTCTCTAAAATTATTTTATAAGGAGAACCTCACTGGTTTGTGGTGATAGCTAAGAAGCTTTAAACCTAGTGGGTTATCTTGGTACATGAATTGAGGTGGAATAACCAATGACTATAGATCACTTACCCCTGACAAAGTAGATGGTAGATAAGAGGAACAAAGAAAAGGTGTGGATATAAAGAGTAGAGTAAGACAGTGAAAGATTCCCAGGCCTTCCATTATTTAGAAAAGATTGAAAAACACTAAGCACATTCCAGGAAAATGCATAGGGAGGACTGGATCAGCTCATAGGAAAGGTATTTTTAGGAATGGCAAGAAAGGTATAAGTTAGAATACTGGGTCAAAATGGAAGAAAGTAAGGAGAAATACAGGGAGGAAAGTGAGAAAAGCAAATTGAGGCAGGCAGCGAAGAACAAAGACTTATGAAGTTCCCCATGGCTTTTTAAATCCAGAAGATGGACCTTGGAACTGAAAGGGAGATAGATTATTACTTAGAAATGCTGTTAAAATCTCCCATGAAAAGTCTGTGTTTGAAATCAAAGAATGTAATCCCAAGAATTCAGAAGTTTAGAATAAATTTAAGTTTAGCAGAGGAAGTTTATTTTTAGAGTGTCTCAAAAGAAAAGTCATCTAGGGAATATTATAAGAACACCATTAGATCTAATGGTCTAAATAGAAAATGGTCTGTTTATTCTTCTTAGAAATATTGTGTGTATTCTCTTTAATATAGGAAGGCATATATAGGAGATGGAATGGCCTACTAACTGCTCTAATATGTGTAGTGGCTAAGCTGAGCATAAGAAGTGTGAAAGAGGACATTGGGGGAAGATAGATGATGTTAATGATCTGTCAAGTGCCTTTTATTTATGCACAGACAGGGCTTACTATGTATATGGAATAAAGAAACTTCACCCTAGGGATCATGTGATTTCCTGTATCTCTTAAGTGAGTCAGAATTGGATTTTAGGACTTTGAGCAGGTGAATGAATCAGTTTAACAACACAAATGACCTGAGCTGGGGATAAAAGCCTGAGTTGTTTGTATGTATGTTTCTGCTTCAATTACAAAGAGAGCCTATAGAATATAAAATAAAATCTCTTAAAAATGGAGCTGGTACTTAGTTCCTGCTTGTTGTAGAGATGGCTAAGTAGTTAAGAACACTGCCTGTTCTTCCAAAGGTCTTGAGTTCAATTCCCAGTAACCACATTGTGGCTCACAACCATTTGCAATGAGATCTGGTGCCCTCTTAAGGAAGAGACCTGGTCAGTAGTCCTCATCAACTTAGACCATAAAACTCAATATGGACAAGTTCAACAGAACTGCCATATGTGGGATGCCCATGCATGCTTCAGCATTGTCAGGGCATAAATTTCATCTTTTCACCTACTTCCTGCAGGCATAGTAAAGTGGGAGGATCATGTGTTTGTGGACAGTTTCAACTACACAGAGTGGTTTTGTCTCAAAGAGATAGAAATAACAAATATGACAATATTAGTATCAGTTATCAAAACATAGTACATTGAAAACTACCCACTTGTTTGTGAGATGTCCATTCTTATCTTTTAAGTCTAAGAAACTTTGTTCTTTTCACTTCTATGGGGTTAAAGGCCCAGAAAATTTAAGCATCTTACTCTTGGTCCCCATTATTTCCTTTTTGATTTTGTTTGCATACAGATTTCTTATATGCTAGTAAAGGTTCTCTACTATGAGAAGTACCACAGAAACTCAGACACACATGGCAACCAAGATTTATGCTAGTATGAAGCCTTCCTTGCCTTCAGGAAGTTTCTACTGAGTGCTTTATGTACTTCTCCTCATAGATGACTTCTTTCTATGTCATCCTTATGATCAGTCATCTTCTAGTAAGTTGATGCTCAGAAGGAGACAGGGCATGGTTCTTGCTCCATTTCTTGTATATATTCCAGTCTTAATAAATATGTATATAAGAGTCTAGAGCATTGACAATTTGTACTTATAACTTTTGTCAGATTAATTTCATTATAAAAAGATTATGCATAGCCTTGAAAATTCAGGAAGAGGAGATAAGTATGATAGTGTTTAAATAAAACTAAAAGAGGACTCCACCAGTACTTTTTTCATCCCTTCTTCTCGGTCATTAATCCAACCCCCTTTTTAAACTATGTAGCTCAGACTAGCCTTAACATTATAACAAAAATTTTGTCTTAGCCTCTGAGTGTTGGGATATAGTCATAAACCTCTATAAATGTCTTCTGAAATTTTGTAATTCATATAAAAAAGGAATGAACTAGAAAAACAATTTTCAAGGAGTTTTGAGAGACTCTCTTATTCTTCAAATATCTAAGAAAACTTACTGTAATTAAATTAGTTTATGTCAAATGCTTGAGAAAGAATATGCACCATCTATCTATAACCATAATGTATAATAAATAAAGCTAAACGTTGACACAGAGTAGATCTATTCTTTATTGACAATTAACAGAGAGGATACCTGCGTTGATCAATAATTGATAGGTCAAAATATATGATGTAGATGGTACATAATAATAGGTGATGAATATGGAAAAGAACATATTGGTTTGGTAGTTTATATTTTCTCAATATTATATGAACTCTGTGGCAAAAAGGAATAATATCACAAAAGATATTTGTGCTGGAGGTGAGCAAAGCTAATAGTCTTGTAAATAATAAAGTTTCTTCTCTATCAAAACATTGTGGTAAAGTGTAACGCTGTAGAATTAAATAATTTTAAAATCTTGTATTAATAACCTGGGTTAGTATTTTAAAAATCAGAATTAAAAGAATATATATTTTGAAGATAAGGTTAGTGATAACTTGGAAGGGAAAAAACATCTCTTACAGATGTGTTCTTTATTAAAATTCCATTTTCAGTAACTGGGAAATCTTGGAGAAGTACATGATCATAAACAATTTCATGTTTGAAAATGAAAAAAATGACAAATAAGGCATTACAGGTATTGACAGGAAGCTCTGGTTTTTTTTTTTTAGCTATTACTCTAATGGGACATTTTCTAAGGAAGCCTTTGGATTAAAAGTAGAATCAATAACTTTAAAGAACCGTGTGTGTGTGTGTGTGTGTGTGTGTGTGTAAGTATGTGTGATATACTAAATGAGAGAAGTCCCTTTATTGGGCATATAAATGGGTAAAATAATATTCAGGTGTGTTCAATGCAACAGAAATAGACAATGGACTGAAAAATGCATAGATTTTTATCCACAATTTGAACCAGAGTAAGGAGTGAGAACACTCAAGCAGCTTAGAGAAGGCAGAGGGATGACAGAGTGCCTTACGGATGAAAGTAACTTTCACTGAGCTTTCATTACTCATAATCCTAAAAACAAGAAGTGGAAGGTATGAGAAAAGGAGGGGGGATCCTCAGGTATGTGGATTGGGAATGGAATATTCATCACCTGGGGGTAAAGCAGCCACCTGACAGCAGCAGATACCATACTTCCTGGTGGGACTGAGATGACCCTGCAGAATATGATACTCACCATCTGCATTAATGAAAAGTTTTGAAGATTGCCTTAACTAATCATCTGCTGCTAATTTTAAAAGAACTTGGGAAAAATGCAACATGTACAAGAAAGACCAAAAGAAACAAGGAATACTAAAATGTTATTTTCAGAGGAAAGGATGAGATTAAATTAGACACTTTATAAAGATCTATATGACACCACATTATTTGTTAATAGGCTGTTTGAATTGAATGAACAGATACTATAAAATAAATGCATTTATTTGAAATTTTATTCTTTTACAATTTTTTAAATAACCTTGCAGTAGCTTGCAGAATGATGGTTACTCTACCACTAAGTTTATATTCCTAGCTCTGAAAAGACCCCTTTTCTCTTACTTTAATAAACTGTTTTATATTCTCTTCTTTACTCACCTTTTATGGATTCTTATAAATACATCTTGACCATTTGTTTCTTTCTCATCACTAAGTATTATTCAAGAAGAAAATAGCATAAGTATAAAAATCTTATTAGTCAAAGTAGAACATCATGTCATTTACTAGACTTCTAAGGAGAGCATCACAACACAAAGCATAATAATGTGGAGTTGGGAAGAAGCATGATTAGCTGTATTAGGTGTGCTTGGATTTGAGTTCAGGCTTTTCATTTAAGTCTATTTTCATAAGGAGGAGTTTGACTTCTCTAAGTATGTAGCGCTCTATAATATGGAGATAAATAACATAACCTCTGTCTCTTCTCAAAAATATAGGTGTATGCCATAATTCTTTTTTCCCCCCAAATTGAATCATACCACCTGAAACTGCTTGCAACATTCTCCTATCACATGCAGTTCAGAAATAAGCTTTGTGGCCTAGTGTGGGCCAATCTTAGTCCTTACATAGGACTTTTTTGTTTGTTTGTTTATCCTATCCAAAGTTTCTCCTCCCTCTGGTATTCCACATTCCTCCCTCACACATCCCCTCTACCACTTCCTACCCACTCTTCCTTTACTGTTTCTCTTCGGATACAGGTGGGCCTTCCATGGATATCAGCCAGTCAAGGTAAGTCAAGTGACACTGAGGCTAGGCTCCTCCTCAAGGATGGATGAGAATCCAGTAAGAGTACTTGGTCTCTGAAACAGGCATTAGAGTCAGAGTTAATCCCTGCTTCCACTGTTGGGAGGCTCACAGAAAGGCCACGTTGCACAACTGTAACATATTTGCAGAAGGCCTAGCTCAGTCCCATGCAGGTTTCCTGGCTCGCAGTTCAATCTCTGTGAGTCCCTTTGAGCCCTTTGGTTCAGTGGGATTTCTTGTGCTGTCCTTGACCCTTCTGTCTCCTACAATCCTTCCTCCCTGCCCTTCATTGGATTCTCCGAGCTCTGCCTAATGTAGCTGTGGGGTTGTGGGTCTGTGCATCTGTTCCCATCAGTTGCTATGTGAAGCCTCTCTGATGATAGTTGGGCTTGGAACAAATCTATGGGAATAGCAGAATATGATTAGAAACCATTTTGTTGACTCTTTTTGTTTTGCCGGTCATGTTTGATTTTATCCTATGTCTTCTATATGTGAGGGAAGAGGCAGTCATGAGACTATAACAATAAGGGTTGCCTAAACAAGAACTGAACAATAACAAGACCAGTTGATGTATTAAATTCTAAGAGGGAAAATCTCATGGGGCTCCACCTTGATGAAGAGATACGGCAGTAAATAGCTTCTGTGGAGAGTTAATGTTTTTCAGATATGATCCCTCTAACTGGTTATCCAGTACAAAGTGGCCAACTTTAAGAACATATACATTTAAGCAACACTAAATAAGAGCTTTTATTCATATATTTACCCATATATTTGTGCATAGAAATTATAATTAAAGAAATCAAAGTCACTCAAGAAGGATCGTAGCCATGAGGTTGAAAGAAGAGGAAGGGTGTAAACCCTGCAAATTCAGTACACACATATGAAATTTGGAAAATGACTACTTACAAAAAGAGCACAAATAAATGACTGACTCTGTTTCTCTCAAACTCCATTCTTCAACCAAATTGTTGTACATTTAAATGCAAACTAGTACCAGGTTCCAGAAAGATATCCACCTATAGACTGAATGATCATCTTTGCTCAACTCCCCATAACTTCATGTCTCTAATTTTGTTTGTATTCCATGCTAGCAGGATGTGAGGACTTACATGTACATGCACAGAAAGACTATGAGATCATGGAGGTAGGTGGTGATGAAGTTGCTAATCAAATCTCAAAATTATCAGCTTCTGGAGCAGACAATGGAAAGGAGAGAAAGTGCCTCACCATTGTAGAAATTGGTGGCGCATGCCTTTAATCTCAGCACTCGGGAGGCAGAGACAGGTGGATCTCTGTGAACGTGAGGCCACCCTGGGCTACAGAGTGAGTTCCAGGACAGGCACCAAAGCTACACAGAAAAAAAACCCTATCTTGACAAACATAAAGCACAAACAGAGAGAGAGATAGAGAGAGAGAGAGAGAGAGAGAGAG
>LOEQ01003714.1:7084-18933 GCA_001685075.1 Bramus lutescens | reverse complement strand
AAAGAAAGAAAGAAAGAAAGAAAGAAAGAAAGAAAGAAAGAAAGAAAGAACTCTGTAGGTCTGTCGATTATAAAGTCTGGTCCCTGGTTTGTGTCCTCCAAACCAGGGTGACAACAGGCAAATGGTGCTAGATAGCAGTTGAGCAAACAGTTCTGAGGCAACTTCATGCAAAAAAATGGTGACAAATGCCAGTGCTGTACAGGCTGCAAGTGTTAGCTGTGTGCAATAGAAAAAACTGAGAGGAGAGAACAGTTGAGTTTTTGAAGAGTGGGAAAATTTCTCAGAAGGAAGAAAAGTATTCCTAACCTTTATGCAGGAACAAAAAAGAAATTCATTAATTCATTGAGTCCGTTAGCATTAGAAAAAATAGAGTAGGAGAAGCTAAGCTCAAAAGTGTTAAAGGCAAAAAAGAAGGGACCTCACACTTCTTGGCACTGCTTTGTATGAAGTTGTAAAGGCATAATTTTAAGCTCATAGACTATCATTAAGTTAGGAATCTGTCAACTTGACAGATCTGAAGGGAAGGGTATGAGATACAAACATCCCTATATTTCTTATTTCCATTCCCGATGTGTGGCAAAATCAGAAAGACATTATGCTTGAGAAAGTGCATGCCAAGACTCCAGAGGTTTGGATATTGGGAACAAACGAAAAGCCAAGGGAGAACTGGTTTAGTACTATGCTATTTTAAAAGTCAATGACATATAATTGTCCCAGACAACCCAGAAACTTAGCAGTCTGAAAGGAAGAATCCTGGGTGGTGGTGGAGATATGAACCTCCAGTGAAGACAGAATCCTTATAGAATCATGAACAGAAGCTCCATGGAGTGCAGGAGCTAATTAGGTAAAAACAGGAAGGAAGACCCAAAGCTTAGCAGATGGGTGAGGTTTTCCCAGTGTCAAGGATAGGGAAACCTTCTTTCTACAAGGAGAGCCATGTTAGCTTACCTCTGAAGAACTGGGTTTAGGTATCACTTTGTTAGATTTTTAGGAATGTAGAACAGAGATTTTCTAGGGGAGGTAAAAGCAAATTTTCTATTAAGTGCCATCTTCATTAAGGGATAAATGAACGCCACAGCTGGACAGGCAGTCCCTTAACTGCAGAATTCTGGAATAAATATTTTTATTCCACTGAACAAAGTCATTGGTCTATTTTTGAAGGTGTCTGAGGGAGAGGAAAAGTTTCTTAGCATAAGGCAGGAAACTTAGTTAATAAATAACCTAGGTTGCATGTCTGCAGTCTTGTTGCTCCTGACTCCTGTGTGGCAGGATCAAGGGGGATGGAGAAGATTTGTGATAACTGTCAGAAGAGGAAGGAAGGCTACAGGGCCAGAGAAGATGCTGTTTGAGTCTTGTAGCTACACATGAAAAAGAAAGTACCTGAAGGGAGGTAGTCTGATGTTAGATAGTAGCACCTTTGATATTAATAATAGGTATTTTTTTATGAGGAGAAGCTGAATACACATCAGAGACAAGGGAGGTCTCTGGATACACCAATGGAGCTTGTGTTTTTAGATCACTGTAAAGGTAGCCAGCATTATTCTATATAGGTCTATATGGAAGCCCTGAATGAGATTGTTTTAGACCTTGGGTCATTCAGAGATTCACAAGTACAACCATGAATACATTTCTTAAATCAGAAGCTTTATTAAATTCTTGTCAGGACCATGGATATTGGCCAGGTCTGTACCTGAGACTCATGATTCTCAGAGTATGGAACCAAATTACACTATTCAGGGGCTGTCTTAATTAGGGTTTCTATTGCTGTGAAGTGACACCGTAGACATAGAAACACTCATGAAGGAAAACATTTAATTGGACTAACTTACACTTAAGAGGTTGCACCCATTTTTGTCATGGTGGGAAACATGGCAGCATGCAGTCAGACATGGTGCTGGAGATGTAGCTGAGTGTTCTGCATCTTAATCCAAAGACATCAAAGGAGAATGTCACACTAGGCCTAGCAGAAGGAGACTGAAAAGCTCACTTCCACAGTGGTACACCTTCTTCAACAATGCTGCATATCTTAATCATGCCACTCCCCACAGGCCAAGAATTCACACATAGAGTCTATGGGGGTCATTTCTATTCAGCTCACCATGAGGGAGTATAAAGGCCAAACTTACAAGTCTACATATTTCCTGCCTTTGTGTAATCAAGCACACATCCTGTGCAATTGAGCAACTAACCTTGTTGACAGAAATGAAAACACACTTTTTATTTTATATCAGCAATAGCCCCTAGCATTCCAAGAAGATATCTGTCATTGAGCAAGTGGGGACTTATGTGTTAGAGGTGTTTTTATTTTATAGATCTTTTAAGCACAGTAATTTAAACTTAAAAAGTTAATGTTAGTTATTATATCACCCCCTTGAGTTGTGTTTTGAGTCAAATACTTGACTCTGTGGTGGTTAACTGTTTATATTGGAATCTAAAACCATCAGCTTAATGGCACCCAGATGGAAATTTACATATCTATTTAAGGCATTGATGATGCAAGGGGAGCAGTGTTTTGCAGATATGTGGCTAAAGCCCTTAAAATGGCTGATATCAGAGTTACTATATAGGAGGAGCCTGAAAATGAGAATGGAAACAATTCTTTTATCTTATGCCCCCCGTTTTGAATATTTTTTCAAAATGAAACTAATGTGGGGTGTTTCTCAGTATGCTGTGAATACATGTTGCTTTTATTGGCTGATGAATAAAGCTCCTTTCGCCTATGGCAGGGCAGAATATAGCTAGGCAGGAAAACCAAACTGAATACAGGGAGAAAGAAGGGTGGAGTCAGAGAGACATCAGTAGCCCTCTAAGGAGAAAGATGTCAGAGAATAAATGGTAAGTCATGGGCCATATGGTGATACTCAGATTAATAGAAATCAGTTACTTTATGTGTAAGAGCTAACTAGTAATAAACCTGAGCCATCAGTACAACAATTATAGTTAATGTTAATCCTCTGAATGATTATTTTATAAGTGAATGATTGACCAAGCAGGACACAGAAGAGCCTTTGGCTATATTTGGCACCTAGTCGAAACGGGGGATAGATTTCCTCATAAGACCTAAAAAGTTTTTTTTTTTTTAAAGACTTCTTGAACACAAGAACAGAGCCAAAACAGCTTCCTAGTTGTGTCTCTAATGTGAGCCATGGTACAGAGATGACACGACATTTAGGGTTGAGTACAGCATGTCAGATTCTCACCATGGTACACATGCAGTTCAGAAATAAGCTTTGTGGCCTAGTGTGGGCCAATCTTAGTCCTTACATAGGACTTTTTTGTTTGTTTGTTTATCCTATCCAAAGTTTCTCCTCCCTCTGGTATTCCACATTCCAGCATGCTGCATGGTGAGCTTCTCTTTTACTCATACAGACAAAGAAAGTTTGTGGGCCAACTGCATGCTACCTTATGGCAGCATGAGGGGAGGGTAAGCCTGACTTTCCTAGATACCTCTGCCATGTTGGATAGCTGAACAGGGTAGAGTCAACAGCCACAGGCACCACTTTGGTCTGAGCCCTGCCTTCTTAGCAATATAAAGCAGTGATCAGAAAAAGATTATAGATACAAAATAAAGACAGATTTAGATAAAAAAGAAACCTCTAAATAGGTCAAAATGTGTTTAAAAATATGTGTAAGCTTAAGAAAAAGAAAGACAATGCGTATAGAGAGTTATAGAAAGAAATAGTTTTAAAAAGTAAAACAAAGTCTTTAAAGACACATTAAAATAATATAAAAGAATTTTTTGGTTGCTGAAAATCAAAGGACAGCTACTAAGAGATACGAGATTGAAAGAGATACTGATAAAATACACCAGCCTAAATATTTTAAAATATGCCTTAACTTTTAAACAAAAGTCAAATATATATATATATATTTATAAAATGGAACTTAAAAGATAAATTGCTTTGGAGAAGTGATTTTGCTTTTGTTTCTACAGAAAATGAGAAACTGTATTTTTTTTTCAGGATAATATGGTTTGGTGGAGCAAGATCCATCAACAATCTCTGATGGAAACGATGGGTCAGGTGGTGCAACATCCACACAGTTTCAAGGCCTCTGGCTGAAATGGACCAACCACACAAAATATCTCAGTCAGGACTTGACCATAATCCTAAATTTTCTTAGGATTCCCATAAGATTTCCAAGGTCCCCAATCAACAGGAAATACTATAGAAATTACCCCCGAATTCCCAAAATATTGCTTATGAATATTTATTTTTATTTAAAGGGGGATAGTTATAAATGACTAATGGTCATAATCAATCTCTTTCAAAAGAAAAACAGGGGATATGATATAGAATTGATGATTAAAAGGTTGATTACTGAACCTACTTTAACCCCAAAACAACTGTTAATCTTAAAATACTTTACATTGGTCTGGATTTTGTTTTATTAATATAATTTAAAGTCAATTTTGTTATGCTATATGAATATTTTTACTCTTGTTTAAGGTATTGTGTTAATGCAGTTCATTTATAAATGTAATGTATAGCTAATAAATATAAATTAATAGTCATCTATGAGTCAAATTTATGGTTATGTTGGTTAGGTTTTCTAGATATACAGAGATATATTTCAGAAAGATAGGAAATCTTCAAACACTTCAAAGACCTACAGAATATGACATTTAAAATGTTTTAAGAATTTAGGCTTTTCTTGACAGGGAGACACATCTGCTTCCAGCAACATCAACTATTTCAAGAGGATAATGATCATCAAAGTATAGTTCTGAGCACATTAAAGAATTTGATCATTTAGAAGGTGGCTGACAATTAACCTGCATGCCTTAGTCATCTTAAATAGTTAACAAGTTAGAAGCATTTATAAGATTGGTAATATCATTTTATCCATATTAGGTTTAGCCTTATATGAAATCTCTACAATTCTTGAACTGAAGCTCTTTTAGTATTAATATGAAACTTTAAATCATAAATCCATGTCCATAGGAAGATTGGTGACTTTAATTTTCTGGTCCTTTTGTAGCACACCATTACAGATTATCACAGTTTCTTACATGACTCAGTTTATCAAAATAGCTAAAGTTTAAGAAAGTTAACAAAGACAAGGGGGCTAGACATACATTTTTAAGTCAGTCTTTGTTAACCTTAATAGACCTTTAATAATGCTCTTTTCCTGACTGCTTAGATCATTGTCTTCTTGCATCATATCCCAGTATCTGATACTTTGGATTTGGTGCTCATAGCTTTGCCCTTAATTATTTTGTTAAGATTGCATGTTAACACAGACATCATAATATAAAGCATTTTATGAATTTAAAAAGTCACATGGTTTTATAAACTTAAATATTATAAAGGTTTTTTAAAAATCTAGTAATTTTTTAGTTTAAATTTACTATAAAACTTCAAAATTACTTTTTTCTAAAATAATTAAAATGCAGATATTTGGGAACCTATAATATCAAAAAAAAAAGAAAGAAAGAAAACAAGTACCAAGACACAGCCTGCCTTCTAGGATCCAGTCAGCTTCATTTCATTGTGACTGTTGTTCCTGATGGTCAGCATATGGCATCAGCATCCCAAAAACTGTTGTAGTCTCCTATTGCAACTGGGCTGCACCTCCACTGACAGCCTTCTTTGGGGTCTCCCCAGGAACCCCAGTTTTACCAAGCCCAGCTCTCTCCATGACCTCTTTATTCCTTTAAAACCAGGACCACCTGGGTGACTTTTACATTACAAAGTATAGCTGTCACCAAGAGGCATATTTGTGAATATAAATACATGGGGGTGCAGATTTAATATCTTTTTAAATAAGCATTGTTTTTAAATTCTTTCCTTCAAAAATCTTGTTTTATGATTTTGTTTTCAGAACTAGAATTATTATACGAAAACCCATCCTAATCCAACATATCTTGGAGGCCTATTGTTGCCTTCTTAGTTGGTTTATATTATTTTGTCACATGAAACAAGATGGTATTAAAGTCATATAGCATGTGCCCTCTTTATCCTTATTAAAGATGGCTGCCAGTCATGCGTTTAACACCATCTTGATGGGAGTCATCAGCCAAGATGGTCTCAAGCCTCATGGTTGGTTGTATACTCTAAACTGAGTCCGTTAAGTACATATCTGTTTAAGATTATCTATATATAAGTTTTTTGTTATAGAATAACACGTTCTTTAACCAGACCATTTAAACATTAATCTTGAAGTACAGAAAGTTCACATAATAGTCACATAAATCTTGAAGTAAGTTTTTCTTAGAATAAGTTTTAGGCAGTTACATACCACATCTATCTTTTTTAGCTGTTTTGTTTTGCTCTGCTATCCCTGCCACAAAGTCAGGTGGTACTCCTGACACAGGGCAGTTAGAGGAAACTTTTAAGCAAGCATGCTTGGGTCTAGAGGAGGGGGTGCCATAACCCAATTCCAGAGTCAACTTTTCAATAGAGTAGTACAGCTTAAAGCAATATTATAATACTATCTACACCAAAAATACATTCGAATCCCTGCAGAGGTCAGGACAAGCAGAGAACAAAGAAAGCTCATAGATAAGAGACACTGGGAGGTCCGGACGTCCTGCGGTGTCAGGCGCATATTAGGCAGAGGAGCAGAGAGCAGAGAAAGAGAGAGAGAGAGAGAGAGAGTCTCTCTCTCTCTCTCTCTCTCGACAGCTAGGTGGTGACACCCAAGTACCGAAGGGAACATCAACAAGGCTCAGTTTGTCATGTCTGCTTGTAACTGGAAAAGATTAATGGAGGCACAGAAATATATATAAGTGATGGGGATGACAAAGCAACAAAATGAAACCAACAACCACAGGACACAGATTGGTGTCCACCAATACAAACTAGACCAATTTCCATCTCAGCCTGACCAGAGAAACCAAACCAATTTCCTTTACCACCTGACCAATCATAGGGCTGGTAGAATTCTATAAATCTCTCTGATTCAGGAATTATTGATGCATCCAGTTTTTCTACAATTCCCAGAGATGCCTTCTGCAGACAGACAGGATCCTTAACTACACCTCTGGATTTTTTGAGGTGCCTCTTTTGCATAGTCTGGACACTGGGAATTCACCAGAGGCTCAAGAAGGGCTGAGTTATTCTAATTTCTTGGTTTTCAGTGTCTCTAGGCTGGGCCTATCGTATCTACTGCTAGCAATGTCACTAGACACCCTTAGGGTTTCAAGGCTCTGTTGTGCAGTTTAGGCATTGAAATTCTACAAATATGCATTCAAGTTTAGATCTTTTCTAATTTCCCTCTGGACTCCCATTCCCCTTGGCCATCTTTAGGGTCCCTAGGCTGGTTAGAAAAAATAACTGGTGGCTCTCACTGAATGCGTAGATCACAGTGTAACCTCTAAATTTTATGGGTCTAGGGTTGTTCAGAGATTTACCTGTCTAACCATAAATAAATTATAATAAATAAGAGACTTAAAAATACTGGCCAGGACCATGCTT
Organism: Bramus lutescens; assembly: GCA_001685075.1. NCBI lineage: Eukaryota > Metazoa > Chordata > Mammalia > Rodentia > Cricetidae > Bramus > Bramus lutescens. The sequence goes on along the minus strand of LOEQ01003714.1, from coordinate 11,515 downwards.
GAAATGTGGAATTCCCAGAATATGGCACCAAATTACGATAGTCAGGGGCTTATAAAGTCAAAACTTGCAAGGCTTAATCCTGCCTTTCTGCAATCATGTACACATTCTATGCAGGTAAGGCGACCAAGCTTGTTTACTGAATCAAAAAGTACAGCACTTGTTATCTCATCTGAACAGCATCCCCCAACATTCCAGGAAGTTGTCTTTGGGCAAGTGGAGCTTAACGGTTAGAGGGGTTTTTGTTTTATAGATCTCTTAAGCACAACTCTAGTTAACTTTTAAGTTAAACTTAAAAACATAACGTTAGTCATCACAATGATCTTGTCCTTTCTCTTGAGACTGTCATGTTCTCTTGCAGAAGTCTTCTTGAATATCTTTCAGGGAACATAATCTTGCAGATATTACTGTTTTAGGAAACAAGGAAGTTAAGACAATTGTAGGTTTTCAAACTCAACCTATAGAAATTCTCTAAAACTTGATTAAATAAATATATGTTTATTTCTGTGCCCAAAGTCTCACAGTTGAAACACATTCTGTGTTATCTTTCCTAGTAACTCAATTTATAGTTCTCAAATGAGGTGGTTCATTATGAGTTTTTATCCTTCCATCTTAAAGCAGAGTCTATGCTGAGCAAGCACGTATGGCAGCTCACTTATGAAAACTACAGTCGTAGCCAGTTTTTCTGTGGTCATGGTGGTGAGGATATGAATACTCCTCAGTAGAAAGAAGAAAGGAGATCCTCTCCTGGGGATTCCAATTATTCTTTCCTGCCTCTGTCTACCTGAAAGTGAGCTTAAGAGTTTGAGAGAAAAAAAATGTTCTATCATGATGGTGTTGGATGTTACGATGGGGTGCTCATACTCCTATAAGTAACTCTTCACCTATACTTGGAATGTAAACCCAAGAAAGTCATTGGTTCACCAAGTAGGAGTTGGGTTGACTTGAACTTTGTTTGGTTATTGATGTTCTTCCTACCTAGGGTGAATGGATGTCTGTGTCTCTTCAAGAAAATTCAGCACAGTGTGAGTCAAGAATTAAAGCAGAAATATTGGTTACAATTGCTCTTTATTTCTCTTAATCCATGCCCCAGTTTTAGCCCTGCTGTCAGCTGCATGTTTATTGCTTTATATTGCCAGTTTCTGTCCTTTTTAGCACTCTAAAGGAAAAAAAAATCAAGCTCTTTTGCTGTTTCAAACTGTCAGTCTAGGATTTCCTTTCCTCAATTCTTTGATTTTAAAAAAAAATCCATCTGCTATGCTTTTCAGCTACCAAAATTTGTTGCTATTGTTTCCTTTCCAAATCTTTTTTCCTTTTTGACTGATGACTTAAAAATTATCATGTTAGTAGAATTTGGAAGCAAGTATAAATGTGTATTATCAATAATCACTTATTATAAACAAATTTTACCATTTTGCATACTCTTTAAATATTTTTAAATAAAAGAATTATATAATCAGCTGAAACTCCTCATTAATTTCCTTTCAACTTCATTTATCTCCATTCTTTCATCAAAAATTATTAATTTTAATATATTTTATGTTTTCCCCTATTGTAATAGACAACTTTTATTTTATGTGAATGTATGCATTAAAAGGCAAATAAAATATATTTTGTTTGACATATCTTAAACTTTAATAAGTCATATTATAGTAGACATATCTCTGTAATGTTAAATATCTGTGATCTATTCATGCTTGTATATTTGTTAGGAGCACAGATGTCCTTGTGCACATGGATCATCAGGTAAAGCAAGAATGTGAATTATGCAGGGTTGTTTCCTCAAAGGTGGAACTGAATACCTGTTTTCTACCCAGAAGCCTGGGGTTCAAGGTTATTAATGACCTGGTGACCTTTGCTATCTGCAGAGCCATATGTTATCCAAATCCCCATAATATTTATCTCCCACAGTCTTTCCCCAGACCGTTATGCTTATCTTTGTATCTTAGTTAATAGATTTCTTAGGGGAGATAACACAGGTACTTTGTAGCCTGCTATCTCAGCAATTGCACCAGATCCTGGGCCCTGCTAGTGGATCCACCTTCACTGTCACATGTATTTTGGAAAGGGGGTTCAGTGTAGTCATGCCTTAAGCTTTCTCATGAATATGGGAGTTGCTGGTTGCTCAAGATTGTGCTGGATTTAAATATGTCTAAAATAAATTGGCTTGCTGTTAGACTCCAGATGATTTGAAGCAGAACTGAGTAAGTCAGGCTGAATTAGATTTTCCTTCTTATCTCATGAGGTTTGCTTCCCTGTTGACAGTAAAGCTTATAGGATCCCCCACATATATTTAGCTCTAATTCATTATTTATCACTGAACACAACATACAAAGGCCAGAAGATTGGCAAAGTAGTCCAAAGTATGGAAAGAAATATGTCATCTATCTCTAGTGAGTGCAGCACACAAAGGCTGATGGTTCAACTGTCCATGTTGACATCCACCTCAGCAGGGTGGGTATCACCAGGCTAAAGCTGGAGAAAGACTGCAAAAAGATCCTGGAAAGGCAAGCCCAGTCATAACAAGTAGGAAAGGAGAAGGGTAAAGAAAAGGGTGAAATGATTGAGACAATGAAGGAGTAGAGGCATCTCATACAGCTCTTTCATTAAAGACTGCTTAATCAGTCTTAAAGAGAGAGGGGGAGAATATTTAATTGTAAACCAAAAAGTGAGTTCTCGAGACTTCATTAATCTTAGTGTAATTTGTCCCTCATCACTCCCTTTTTTCTATATTAAAATCTCTACTCCACAAATGAAACATTCTCTCATTTATTATTTTCCACTTCATATCTGTTGTACACATATACATACATGTACACACACAAGTTAAAACAACATGGACTGACAATAATACCCCACAGGAATCACAGACTAACAAACTTTCAGTATCAAGGACAAGAAACATCCTTTCAAATGGTTTGTCACTCCTAAAACAATTTTGTTTATTGAAGTAGGAATAGATGACGTTTATGAATTGAGGGTGGACACCTATTGTTTAAAGCATTACACACTCAGGACACAGGACTCTGATGATTCAAGATTCATCTCATATGAAAGGCTCTTTCAATCTACCTTTAATGGTTTCAGAAAATACTATGAAAGCTGACAAGGGAGGGAAGTAATTAAATGGTCTTACCCAGCTGTAATACCTGTGAACTATGATAATTACCAGCGTGACAAGATATGTAAAGGTGTACTAAGTGGCACTCATTTGTTAGTGGCATCCAACATCTATCTGATCAGACTTAAAACCTGCTGAACAGGAGAATAATTTCTGGTTCTGGAAATCTAGTCAGCCTCCTAGAGTTAGTGAGGTCATGAACCTTAGAAAATAATCTACAACTGCTACTTTGATAGACCAGAATAATCCCTTAGTACATTCTTAATCTTATCTTTCTGTCCATAGACAAGTATAGCTACAAAACCTCATCAAGAAGCCTCTGCAGCATCAAATAGTGATCATGAGAAAAAATTGTAAATAGACACAGTGTAGAAATGAAAGGAACAGGGTCACATCTACATTATCATTTCTGTAACTATGGCCTAGAGAATATTATGCAACAGTGGGCAGAAAGATAGCAAAAGCTATAATATCAGGATCATGTAAAACTTTATTTTGATTTTTTTGTGGATTTCACATCATGCATTCTGATCCCAATTATCTCCCTATACTTTAGGATCTGCTCTCTGCCCCTGCAACCTCCCGTTCAAATCAAAACCAAATTTAAAAGAAAAACCAAACTTAGTAAAGAAGCAAAACAAGAAAACAAAACAAACAAATAAACAAAAGGAAAGAAAGAAAGAAAAAGGAGAAAAGTCTTATCATAGAAGCTGTAGGATGGCCTGTTGATTCACAGAGTTAATCCCTTAGTCCATTATTCATCTTTCCTTATAAGTGTTCACTGCCAGGATCATTGACTTAGATGGAGACCTCTGATTGCTATACAACCAATAATGGGTTCTCATATGGGGGGGCAACCTCTCAGATATCCTGTTGGTGTCCTTTGTCATGCAGATAATGATGTTTTGGATCTTTAGGTTTGTCCCCTTCACATGCTCCAATAGTTCATAGATTCAGTGGATGTTGGAGTGAGAATATCAGGAATTTTTTCTTCTTTTACTAGTAACTTATATTTGACCTATACTATTAAGTTCATGCACGCAACATGTAGCAACCAGGTAAAGAATTGCAGTAAATTTTATTCAAAAAATATTAGCATGATGTAAAATTAAGATGTTTGGACATTTAGATTTAATTTCTCTTTGTTTTGACAGCATAAGCTGTCATTAGTGTTTTTGATCTTGGCCATTTTTTTATTAGTTAAAAATTCAAAAATTTTATCTTATTATTTTCCTTTATAAATAATACCATTTAAAATTTCCACCTCTCCCCTCCTCCTATTTCCCTCTCACTCCCTCACACCCCGTCCCCCC
>LOEQ01003713.1:235576-259164 GCA_001685075.1 Bramus lutescens | reverse complement strand
TATATAATGGGTTATAAATATTTGTCTATTTGTCATCATTTGGAGGAGTTGGTTACAAATTATCATTGGTTAGGGTAAGGAAAAATAACTTGACTACTTTGGTTCCTTGCCAATCACCCTGGAACACATCCCTCTTGATGTGGATGACCTCTTGATAGCAGCTGATACCTTGAAAGCCTGCAAAGCTGCCACTAAAAGCAGCTTAGAACTTTGGGTAACTTGGGGTATCATGTATCAGCAAAGAAGGTTCAACTTTGCCAGACTGAGGTAACTTACCTGGAGCATATACTCAAGTGGGACAAAAGGAGGCTGTTTAAAGCAAGGAAAGAGACCATTCTGAGGACCTCCATACCCAGAAATCCCAGAGAGGTGAGAGAATGCCTTGGATCTGCTGTTATGTAGGCTCTGGATACCTGGATTTGCTGAATTAGCTAAGCCTATGTATGAGGCCATGAAGGGGGAGGGCATTCCTTTATTGGATGCCACAGATGGAAAAGGCCTTCAATGAAATTAAGGTGGCTCTATTGAACGAATCTGCTCTGACAATACCAGATGTCAGCAAACCCTTCTACCTGCATGTGGATGAGAAGAAGGGAATAGTCAAAGGGGTATTGTTGTAAACCCTGGGTCCATAAAAAGGCTGGTTGTCTACTTGTCCAAAAGGCTGGATCCAGTGGTTGGCCTCCTTGCCTATACATAACTGCAACAAAAGCTTTACTAATTTAAGACTCAGAAAAACTAACTTGGGGCAAATTCTTGAGTGACCAAGCTATTGAGGGGGTCTTTAAAATCATTCTTCTGATAGATGGTTCACTAATGCTTGGCTGACTCATTATCTGGCTTAGCTCTTAAACCCACCCAGGATGCAATACACTCATAGCAATGCCTTTGAACCCTGCCATTCTGCTCCTGGACCTGAATCAGCTCCACGATTGTCTGGACATCCTGTATCATCTCCATGAGATCAGACCAGACCTCAAGGAAGTCCCTTTGTAAGGTAACATGGTATGCAGATGCCACTAGCTTCATCAAAGATGGTATTAGGTATGCAGGGACAGCAGTTACAACTGAGGAAGCAGTCATATGAACAGAGGCTCTACCTCCTGGGACATCATCTCAGAGGGCCAAGCTGATAGCTCTAACAAAGGCACTGCAGTTGGGAAAGGGGAAACAACTTAATATCTATACCGATAGGTGGTATGAGTTTGACACAATACATGTGGCAGGGAGTGGGGATTGTTGACTGCAGAATGAAAGACTATTTTAAGCAAATCAGAGTTTTTAGATCTTTTAGAGGTAATATGACTGCCCCCAAGAGATAGTTGTCCTACATTGCCCTGGGCACTAGAAGGAGAGGATCCAATCTCAAGAGGACGGCAGCAAAGAAAGCTGCCATCCAGACAGCCTCCATTCTGCTGACCACATCACCAAATACGGTAATATACCCATGTTGCCAGAATTTCCAGCTTACACTGACAAAGAACTCCAAAGAATACACTCGTGCACAAGTGCTTACAAGGAGGAAGGATGATTCAGGAGCCCCGATGAATGAATCATCCTCCTATCAGATTTTACCACTCAACTAGTCTGACAAATATACCAAAGTATTCATCTGGGAGAAAGGAAAATACAGGACCTCTTGAGAAGAGCATATCTTACGGTCTATGACCTTAAGGCCGAAGCAGCAAAAGCTGCAGGCCAATGTCCCACATGTCATCTCAGCATTGCAAAGTGGAGTCTCGGGAACTGGTCACTGGGGAGAGGGACTCGGCTCAGTGCCAATTGGGAGATTATCTTCACAGAGGTAAAGTCAGGCCTATATGGCTGTATTTGCTAGTTTTTATAGATGCCCTTTCTTGATGGACTGAGACTTTCCCAACTAAGCACGAGACAGCTGCCATGGTGGTCAAGAAGTTACTGGAAGAAATTATCTTGAGGTATGGCCTCCCTGTGCTCTTGGGCTGAGATAACAGACCTGCATTCACCTCTCGAGTAACACAAAACCTAGTTAAGGCTATGGGGACCAATTGGAAACATTGTGTTTATCATCCCCAAAGTTCAGGCCAGGTAAAATGGATAAACCAAACCCTAAAGGAGATATTAACCAAATTAACCCTTAAGACAGGCAGTGAATGGATGTCTCTCCTCCCCTTTGCTCTCTACAGGGTTCACAATTATCCTTATACCCTAGGTCTGACCTTATTTGAGATTATGTATTTCAGGTCACCACCCACTCTGCCTAATCATAAGACAGAATTACTGGCTAAATTTGTTGACCAAAGATTTCTTTCCTCCCTACAAGTTCTGTCTCAGGTGAAGAAACAACTCTGGTCTCAGCTGCATTCAGTCTATGAGAAGGTATCACCTCCTGTGCCCCATGGGTTTTGGCTAGGAAACCTGATGATCATCACAGCTCTCTAAGGTCCATCTGATGGTTCTGAGACAGCAATACAAGTCTGTAGGTCCAGAAAATGCATCTCCAGGATTTGAGATGATTCACTACTCAAAAATGAAATGAGAGAGTTGAGGGCAGACCAGGCTTTCCTGGTAACCTAACAGAGATGTAATCCTTAGTTTTGATTCACTAAAATGGGACAGAAATAAACAGACAGTCCTCGGAAAATCACAGCCTTCTTCTAGCTCAGTAGGCACCCCACAGCTTCTTCTGCTGGCTCAGCAGGACCCCAAAGCCCCTTTGCTGGCTCAGGAGGTGCCCCCCAGTCTCCTGATAACTAAAGACAGCTTTCCCTATCACGCTGCTGGAAGGTTCCTAATCACTAAGACCTTCCACCAATCAACCCCCACAGTAATCTCTCCTCCACCAATCAGCCCCAGATTAATCCCTCCTCTCTGGAATTCCCCTAACTCCACTTAAAAGGAGCTAGTAATCTCCTTTGGTGGTCACCAAGTGCCATCCCAATGTTGGAATTAATAAGGTACTCTTGTTATTGCTTACATAGTTGTTGGTCTTCTTTGGGGACTTCTCTCAGACCCTGACAATATTTAATGCCTCCTGATCTTGTGTTTTCTTGTTAGAAAATATGAGAAAATAATTTTGATGCATAAGCAACCTACTCTATAGTCCCCAGCTGCAGCTGGTTAATAAACTAAATCTAGCTATGGAAGTCTAGCATGGACATTTGCTTTCCAAAAGCATGCAACCTGGGAAATAGTGAGATCCTACAGTGAAATATTAATCAAAATTAGAAAGCCACGCAAGAGCTAGGGTGGTGCACATTTTTATTCCAGTGCTCATCTCCGTCTCCGTCCACCTAGAGACACTCAAGTTCCGGTCGGACCACTACTGATGTGGAATTCTCTTCTGTATGCTGTGATTACCATTAATAAATAAAGAAATTGCTTTGGAGCTATAGTAGGGCAGAACTTAGCTAGGTAGGGAAAACTTTCAAATCTTTCAGAGACCTTCAGAATATGGCATTAAAAATGTTTTAAGAAGGTAGGACTGTTCATGACAATGAGACACATATTCTCCTAGCAGCACCAATTACTTCAAGAGGAAGATGGGCATCAAAGAGGCTCATTATGGAGTTGGTAAGCCATTTGAGCAGGAAACTGCTCTTGCCTGGACTGTTTGATGAACTGGACATGTAGGACCCACAGAGAAATAACTGCTAAACCTGCCTAAAGGTGAGATGATCCTTTGGGGTTCCTGCTTCATGAAAGAGTTGGCTAGACATTCTACAGGGCACAGAAGAAAGTGACTGAAAAACTGCCAATAAAGATGGAACTGTCTTTAAAATTTCCTGCTTCATTGAAAAGTCTGCCAGACACTGTGGGCCTGTAGGCTGAAGATGGATGCCCCAACAGTACAGAAGGACTTTGGGTGACTGTCTAGGTAGTGAGATGTCTCTGTCAATTTTAGAGTTTTGGAAGTTTCTTACAATGCACTTCCTGTTTACTGTTATGCTGTGATTACCATTAATGAATAAATAAACTGCTTTGGACCTATAGCAGGGCTGAACTTAGCTAGGAAGGGAAAACTAAACTGAATGCTAGAAGGAAGAAGGCGGAGTCAGGAGAAGCCATGGTGCCCTTGCCAGAGACAGATGCTCTGAAATTTTGCTGGTAGGCCACAACCTGTGGTGATGCACAGATTAATGGAGATGGGTTAAATTCAGATGTAAGAGTTAGCAAATAAGAATCTAGAGCTAGTGGGCCAAGCAGTTATTTAAATGATGTAGTTTCTGTATGATTATTTCAGTAGTCTGGGTGGCCGGGAAACGATCAAGCGGCCTCTTACTATAGTCTACAGAGTGAGTTGCAGGACAGGCTCCAAAGCAATACAGAGAAACCCTGTCTCAAACAAACAAAAATACAAAAACAAAAAAACACCAAAAAATCAACCAACCAACCAACTAAACAGACAAACAAACCAAACTAAGTAAGGAAATGACAATTCCAGAAGTAAGTTAATAGAAGAAAGGATTTGAAAATGAAAGTTTCTCTGTCCCACCCCATCACAAATAATCACTCAGTGGTTTAATATTAATTACAAATGCTTGGCTGATAGCTTAAGCTTATTACTAGCTAACTCTTATACTTATATTAACCCAAAGTTCTACCTATGTTTGACCACATGACTGACTAATGGTTTTCTACCTCAGTTTTCTACATGTCTGGCTTGGTTGGCCACTGGCTGGTATCTCTCTTTCTGATTCTTCCCTTCTTCCTCCCAACATTCTCAGTTTGACTGGCCCACCTAACTCTATCCTATTCAGCTATTATTAGTCAGTTAGCTTGTTGATTCAACCAATCATAGCAACATGTATTCTCACAGTATCCAGAAAGATTATTCTGCAGCTGAGGGGTTTCCATAAGCCTGTGAATATCAGAAAAGGCAGACGACTTGGGTCACCTTAGTCTTTGTCCAGCAACCTCCTAAACCCTAGGAGGCATAGGTTAAAATCTGATTGCCTCTGTTACCTGACACTACATGGCTAACTGTGATTCTTATGGACTAAGTCATCTCATTAACTGTAATATCCCTTATCTCTCCAAATATCTGGAATTATGAGATTATAATTATATAGCTGTGTCCTTTTGAGAGATCTCTTTCTTGAGTGCAGATTAAACCAAAGCAGAAACCTGTCTATGCCAAAGATACCTCTTTTCTTTCCTTACATGCTTCTGTTTGTTAGAATTGAGTAAGAAAAGTTGGAACACATGATACCCACTTAAAAAAATAAAACTTTCTCCGCTTTCCCCTTTCTCAACCAGTGAGTGGCTTCCTTCTTTTTTCCTACTTCAGAAATAACGCCCCCTTAAAAAGCTTTAGTGAAGTAGGCAGGATTTCCTTTTTATATTTTAAATAAGAGAAAGGTGATAAAACCAGCATGAGTATTTCTTAGACAAATCTTTAGCTCTACCATTGTCTCTCTGAAAATATCAAAGCTGTAGCAAAATGTTAATTAACTCCTTAATCTCACTTTTTGATGGTTCGCAAAGCAGAGCCTTAAAGTAGCTTCATGTCTTTAGGAAATAAGGCAACCACAAAGATTACAGGCAGAATAGATGTGGAACCTAACGAGTTTGTCTAATTCTCCTTCGTACCCTAAGCTTTGTTGTTTAAGGAATACAGATGAGAATAATATCAAACCCTGATGCTGTGAGCAGCGGCAATACATCTTGTGCAGGCTAATAGAAGGACTTCTGAAATCAAAATCTTCCATTGAATCAATTTTAGTCTCCTAATCACTCAATAATAGAAGAAATGCCAGCATTTTTGTGATTTTGGTGGGACTATTACAGAGGCTTCTAGAACACATTACTCCAGGCTAAATGGATATCATTCAGAATCTGCAGGTTTCCTGTGACCTATAATATTCATAGTCACTTTGGAAGCACAGATGTTAGAGCAGGTGATCAACTCTAACAATATGTGAAATGTTGATAGATACAGAAGCAAGCTGTACCTGTGCATTAATGGAATTTTAAAGAAAAATGTCAAAATACGATTTCTTGCCTAAAACTATGGATAAAAACACAAGTTTTATCTTAGAATACAAGATAAAACTTATACTTGCTAGGATATATCTGTGTACTACTATTGATGGCGCCCAGTGCATCATGAAAGCAAACATTCATTCAACAATTCAAGACTTCACAAAGACCAAGACAAAGTAGGCAGCAAATGGCTTGCCATAGAAACTGCACAGGAATTCTGCTATTATCATAGTATAGGTTCCATATCTCATAATTTAAAACATGATTATCTCTAAGGTAAATTCACTGGACCAGGAGCTAATGGTTTGATATAAGAGATACCTCTGAGAATGGTGTTAGTTTTTATACAAGGAAAATATACGTAATTATCTAATGTTGGTTGGTTGATTGGAGGTAGATTTATACTTGTCTAACTCAATATTAGAAAGGATATTAAAGATGATTGATTTCACTTTTAAAAAGTCAGAATTTAGTAGATTCATTGTATTTAATATGAAACAATAGATTCTATTTTGTTTAATCCCAATAATATGGCTTGATAAATTTGTTCAATAGAGTCATGTTCAGGACAACTGATTATCAGTTAATGATATTATTTTAGAAGGTTCTGGAAATTTGGGGAGGTATAGTAGGGTGAGTGGAATTTATTACTACATGGGTACTTGAGTCTTGCACCCACAGCCATGACATGAAATGCTTCCCCATGCCCTCCCTCCTATGAACCAAAGCAATTGGCTTCCTTTCTTAAGTTGTTTCTCTTAGGTATTTCATAATAACAAAAGAAAAAGAAGAAATACATTCTGTACACAGTTCATTCTATTATATTTAGAATCTTAATAGCGTAATCAAAACCTTCCTTTTCTTATTATTATGTTGTATAATCCAAGGACCATAGAGGTAAAATTGGTCCCTTTTATGATTTTATTACCTAAAACATTTCTTTTAGAATTATAATAGATAGAAAGATAGAAAATAAAATTACAACTGGCAAATAAGAATTTACATTTCCTTCCCACATTTCCTTCCCACAATCCCTCATCAAGATACTTCCACCTTCCTAGGGTCTCTTTTTACTGTCCTGGTTACCATTACAACTTCATTTTGTACACTCATATCTGATTATTTGGAGCTAAGCATGGTAAATGAGAGAAGGGTGAGTTGTTTGTCTTTCTGGATCTGGGTTAATTCACTCAACATAATATTTTCTAGGTCCATTAATTTACTTTCAAATTTCATGAATTTATTTTTCTTTACAGTTGATCAGTATTTCATTGGGTATATGTACCATATTTTTCATATTTATTCATCTGTTGAAACACATTTCAAATATTTCCATTTTCTGACCACTATGAATAGGGTGTCAATGAGAAATGTTGAACCAGTTGTAGTGCTATAATTCTATTCTAATTTAAAATATCTAAAAATAAAATACAAACTTAAAGAAAAGAAATCTCATGCAGAAGGAAAACTTTTTGATGAATGTCTATCCCAAGACAGCCTAGAATCCTTCCTTTCTCTCTTTTATGTGGGTGTTGTCCATCATGTAAAACAGTTAAGTGCAAGATGTACCATCTTCTAGAATGGAAACATCCTTCATGAGTGAACAAGCAGTAGATGATAGTGAAAATGAAGAATGAGTTATTCCACATAAAGGCACCAGAATCATTGAAAGTTTCTGCCTGTGTCCCTTGGATCTTCTATCATCTTCAGACTCATATAGCACAATCTAATCAGCCCAAGGCACATAGAGCCCATCCAAAGTTCCTCCAACTGGGAGCTCACCTAAACTCTTAGGCAACTAGCAGCAGTACTGAAGACAAGGACTTCCATGTAACTCCACATCAACTGTCATATACAATAAAACTTAACAAGTTGTTTAAAATCCCTGCTGATTCTTAGATGATTTTGCTTAGATTGATGCCATAACCAAACAACTTGGCCTTGGTTGTTAGTTCTCCTAGAACTAATCGACACTGTTCTTAGATATTGACACAAGATGCTTCAAAAATGTCTTCTCTTAGATTTCCAAGCAAATATTATTTGTAATAAAAACAACTCATAGTAAATTAATGTCCCTCTGAGCCAGTTGAGCTGGAATGCAGCCAGTTGTGTCTTGACATGGTCACTCTTATTTTATGAAGTTTATTTTTTTAAATGGAGAGTCCAGTTTTCTGTTTGGACACCAAAAGGTACAGCTCACAGATCATCTTCATTAAGGATATTAAGTCACACTTTCTAGTACAGTCTAAGGTGAATTTGGAAACTGAGCATAATTATTGTTGTGGTCAGTATTTTTCCATTGTGCTTTCTTTTACCTATGAAACTTAGAACTCTGAACACTGTATTGCCATTTTCTATCCTGATAGCTTTTGATTCCCCATCTTTACTTGAGCATATTTGTTTCAGTTTAAGAAACAGGATGCATAATGTATTTCAGATGCACAGTTGCATTGAAATTTTATTTTGAAACATGCTCAGCTCTGTGACTTCACCAAGCACATTTTAATCCCTTTTATGATTATAGTTTTCACCTAAAGTAAGATTGTCAATAATAGCTCCAATTTATTTTATTAGTTATTAGTGACTTTGCTAGTAGAGATATTTATCAGGTCATCTTATTAAAAGAGAGCATCATGCAATAATTGTATGGATTCAACTTGTTTTCCAAATGGAATGATTTGTCTTCTTTCTCCCCTCACCTCTGGTATCACCATCATTCCTCTCTTGCTGCATCATCTTCTCCGTGACCACTCTACACCATCTTCATATCCTTCTTAGTAAATTTGTAGTAAATTAGTATTATTGGTTGAATCAACGTTTATTTTACCTTCTGAAAGCTTTGGGCATGAATCTTTCTCTGCTTTTCTATTTCTGTGTTTTCATATGACTCTGAGTCTAAAGTAGGCTTTCAATGAATGAGATTCAGTTGTAACAAAAACCACATCTGTAACAAAATTTGAGAGTACATGACATTTGGTGTTATCAAGTAATTAAATGAAAAATTCCATCTTTACTTCTTAGATATTTTAAGAGTTCCAAATGTTTTTATCTCCCTATTTAACCTTTTCTTATAATGTTTATAAAACAAACAAACAAAAAATCAAGTAAAGTATCTACGCTTGTGAAGGAGATTGCTTTTCATCTAGGGTATACCATCTTTCCTTTCTGAAGGCTAGGATTGTAGGTGGGCTACTGGTGTAGGAGGGTCATCTGTCTATGTGTTACTTTCATTGGTTAATAAAGNGCTTAAATGAATACAATTTGTGTGTTGTTATTTCAGGGTATAAGATAGCCATGCGGGAGCTGGGTGGGATGAAAAGCAGGCCCGCTCCCCTCTGCACTACAGGCCACCATGTCTACCTCTCATTTGTGTGTGTACTGGCTATGCGAACTCACACCTGCTACAAGTGCACCCAATTTCTGAGCTATGTACCTGGAATCTTAAATTTCTTTCAAAATAATTTTCAACTATAAAAAAATTAAAAGTGCATCAGTGAATAATCTTTTAAGCTCTGTTGTCAGAACTATTATTATTATACCCATTTTCACAATGCCACGGTACCAAGACGGTATTAGCAAGATACTTCTTTAGGCAAAGAGATTCCTGCAAGTACTCTTTTCTTTTCTTTATGGCTCTTTTAGTGTCTTTTCAGTGTCTCTGGCAGAGTATTTTTCCTTCAGAGATGTTGTGTCCCCTGTACTAGGGTCATTTCTCAGAGATGTTGGATCTCATTTGGTTTCAGGACTCTGCTTGTCTTTCTCTTCAGTGCCCCAATTTCTTGTTAAATTGGTGCCATTTACATGTATACTTGATTACCTATAGCTTGCAGAAAGTACTCATTATAACCAAATAACTGCAATAATGTAAATTTGCATTTTTGCCTTCTTTATATCATTTTTATTTCAGAAATAGAGACCTGAGCAGGGCTTGTTAGGAAAGGTTTGTGACCCCCCTTTTTCCTGTGTTTAGACATATTTATGGATATATAATTAACTGAACTGATAGCAGTTTATATATGGGAAGGAGGCAGACACATATGTCTGCAAGCTTACTACTCAGGTAACAATCAGAATCCTGTTATTTTTCTCTTAGACTTCCTCCTAGAATTGCTAAATTTGTGAAAATTATTTTAAAAATATGTGTTACCTGGGATTCTCTCATCTATGAAGAGAGGCCTTAGAATATTTATTTTGCCCCACTGAAAAATTCTAAACGTTAGTATTCTGTTCAATGTTCTCTCACAGCCCCATTCCCTCAAACCAATTTATTCCCATAAATGGAAGGAAAGAGATATAGGTAAGCTCGATGTACAATAAATTTCAAATAAATAAGTGCAGATACTCCCAATAAAACAAATATTATTCATGTAGAACAGGATCGCTGTTCAATAAACATCACTGAAAATTATCAAGGACTCAGCATTTTTCCAAGCTGGTTGATATGTACACTGCATGCTTTCCCCACTGTGCTGAAAGTACAAATCTCTATTTCCATTTTCAGAGTCCTGTTCTGTTTATGTTCAACCCAAACAAAACTGTAACGTAGCCAAACCCTTTTTATTCCCCACTGAGCCAACAAGATGGACTAGAAAGCATAATAAATCTAGAACAGTCTTGTTCATGAAGTGGAGGAAAGAAGATATTCTTGATGGTTGCATTTAAAACATGCATAGAACTTCTTTTAGAATCCAGCCTTCTCTGCATTTTAAATGTTGTGTTGTACTACAGTTTCTGAGAAATAGGCTAAGTGGATCATATATGCTGAGAATATTCGAGGCATTTTCACTAACAATCTGTTTGGGTACATATGGTAATTTGAATAATAATAGCCCCCAGAGGTGTATACATTTGAACATTTAGGCATCAAGGAGTGACACTATATTGAAGGATTAAGAAATGTGGCCTTGTTGGAGTAGGTGTGGCCTTGAGGAAGTGTGTCATTGAAGGGTAGGCTTTGAAGTTTCAAAGCCCAAGTCAGGCCCAGTGGCTCTTTCTGTTTTCAGATCTGAATATAAAACTCTCAGCTGTTTTGGCAATACCATATCTGCCTACATGCCACCTTGCTCCCTGCCACAATGGTAGTTAACTACGCATCAGAAATTATAAACAAAAATTGCCTTGTTCATGATTTCTCTTAATAGCAATATTAGCCCTAACTAAGACAGATATTCATACCCAGGAGTGAGGTGTTTCTGTGAAAGACCTGACCATACTGCTTGCTGGAGGAATGTGGATTTTGAGATTTGGATTAGGAAAGAAGTCAAATATTTTAAGTAGGAACAAGAAAGACAGTGGTGCTGAAAGCAGTGTGAACTATGACAGTCTGGCTCATGAAGATTCAAAGGGGAAAAGTATTAATTATTGTGTAGTGAAGAGACATTTCTTGTGATATTTTAATAAAGATTGTGGCTGTTTTTTCGCTGTTGTCCAAAAAATCTATCTGTGGCTAAATTAAAGAGATCAATATTAATGGCATTGGCAGAAGAGATTTCAAGACAGCCTAATATTATGTATGCCATGTGGTTATTAGTATTCACCCTTTGGCAGATTTGTAATGAAAGGGAGCAACCAGAACAAGGAAAAGTGCAAAGTGTACAGTTTGAGAAGAAAGGAGCACCAGGAAATTTATTATTGGTGTCAAGTTCAGTGCTCAGGAAGATACAAGGTTTAAAGAAAAGTCTGTTGCTGAATGGAATAAAAGGAGTAGTGCCTCAGGGCAAGAACCCAACTATCTTTCCTTCCATCTTCTGAAAAGAAATTAAAGGAAAGCTTAATTAGTAAAGCTACAACAGAAATCTATGTACATATAATTGAAAGAGCAGGGCAGGTTCCAGCGCAGTCAAGAAGCAGAGCTTGGCAGTTTTGTCCATGTGATTCTGCATTTAAAGTCAAGGTTAAAGAAAGAGGTATTAAATCCTCTTCTTGGCTAAGAAAAACCAGGTATGTGTCAGAGGTGTCCTGGCATGAAGACTCAGGTAGGCTATTGCTTGAAACTGGGAAAATGAAGTCTGAATTTTGTTGGAGACCCCAAATGTTAGAGATACCTGAGTCATAGGATACCTGCCAAGAAAAGCTGCAATGTGGATGTTACATTAGCTCAAAAGAGGAAAGTATGTTGTACTCAATAAAGCTGGGAGGAGTTGGAGTTTTGAAGAACACTTTGACATTAGATATGGAGTCACAAAATTTGGCATTTTCCGTGCTAGTTTTTGGTGTTGTTTGGTCTAGCATTTCCTCACTATCCTTCATCTCATTACCCTGCAGTTACAATGTATACTCTGTGCCATTGTATGTGGAAGTACTTGATCTGCATTTAGATTTTGATTTTACAAGGGATTACAGTTAAGAAATTTCTCTGAGTCTTAGAAGAGATTTTGAACATTGAACTTTTAAACAGTATTATGACTGTGAAGGACAATAGCTAATTTTGAGTTTGGACTGAATGCTCTTCTTCTATTCTGATATGGCTATTTCTGGGGGCCATGAAGTGGCAGTTTAAATAAGAATGACCCCCATAGGCTCATATGTTTTAATGATTAATAATGAGGTAGCAATAGATTTGAGAAGGATTAGGAGGTGTACCTTTGTTGGGGTAGATATGGCGTTGTTGGCGAAAGTATATCACTGTGGATTGATTTTGAGGTTTTGAAGTCCAAGTTAGACCCAGTGGCTTTCTCTTCCTGTTGTTTGTGGATCCAGATGCAGAAAACTTTGTTAATCCTCTAGCACCATGTATGACTGTGTGCTGCCATGCTCCCCACCATGATGGTAATGGACTAAATCTCTACCGTTGTAGGTAAGCTGCAATTAAATGTTTTCTTTTGTAAGAGATATCTTGGACATAATGTCTCTTCACAGCAATAATGACACCAACTAGTGCAGAGAAGAAAGTTTGAAGATGCAAAAGAAAGCATCCATTAGTATCTTGGGGACACTCTGGGATGCTAAAGAGTTGACATGACTCATTAGCAAAGATCTAGGATGGAGGCAGGGGCAGGGTATTGTGTCCTTCCTCAGCTCCCCTTGATAGCCTTCCTCACCAGGAAGGGTAATGGCCTTAGCTCGTGTCAGGAGCCATATTTTTGGGATTACTCCTACCACAATCCTAACCACTGTGGGTTCGGATGTTTCTGGATAGGGACATGAGTACTAGAAATGTTAGGTAGGAGAAACAGAGATAAAAAAGAAACAGAGATGCAGGATAGTAACGGGAGGGCAACACAGTGAATACTGAGTGCTGAATTCCGAATTTTAAGTTTTGAGTCTGCCTGTGTCTAATTTTCCATACACTTTTCTACCCCAATACAAAAAGGGGGAAGAATGTAAAAGTTTGCTTCAACATGACACAAAAGACAACAAGAACAGTTAGTTGCTTAAATACTTGTGACGTTAAGTTATTAATTTCCGAGAAAAGCATTTCCATGGTCATCTGTCCTTTAGTAGAAGCTCAAGATTTATTGAATAAAATAAAAAGGGAGAAATATGTGAAGACCCAAAAAGTGTGAGCCTATTCTACCTTATCTGAAGATCAGAGAGTTTGAGTTTATTTTTGTTCTTTCAAATTTGTTAACAACAGATGTAGCTATAAAACAAGATATCCTAACCTAAGGTGTGGTCACTCGGTGTTTTGGACATTAAGATGGCCCCTAGAAGTAGATCCACTCCACCCTGACCAAGGGTCAGAGCATTCAAGCATACTTCTGTTCATCCTTTTGAAGTAGAAGGTTTTACCTAGGGAGTGGCTGCCTTCAAGGTGCTTGGCCTCGGGTTTATTCACTGCCCAAACATCAAATAGCTTTACTCAGGAATTAAAAACTTGATATCTCAAGTATTGAAACAAGTAATTGTTATGAATGTCTTTTGCATCATGTGAAAGCAATCTTTTCCCTTCTTCCTCCCTTTTATATTGGGAGATAAAAGCATATAGAAAATTAAACACGAGCAAACTCAGAACTAGAATTCAGCATCCAGTCTCTGCTGAGTTGCCCTCCTGGTACTATTCTATGTCTATGTGTTTCTTTCTTATCTCTGTTCCTCCTCATGCCCTTACCCTGGAGTGCACAAACTCACTAAGGCTAGAACTGCAGCAGAAGTCACCCCAAAAAAGGCAGCTCAGGACAAGGTGGATATTTTTCTCTTGTAGAACAGGACACTTCTTTGTGAATAGTCAGCCACAGTTCTGATACTTGAGAGGTGCTGAGTGTCAGGCTCACAAGAGGTGAATTGGGTGAAAACCAAAGCACCTACTACAGGTGTTAGAATTCTTCTTGGTTCCAGGATCTGAGGCACAATCTATAAATTTTTAACTATATATGAATCACTATTGTATCATTGCTTTTGTTTTGCTTTGTTTTGCAGTACTGGAGGTTGACTATTAGGCATTGCACATACTAGGCAAATGTTCTACGATTGAGCTGCAACACCACCCTGTTCCATTGTTTTGAGTCTCTGTGTTTGCTTTCACGGTCTGAGAGTAAAGGAGTGTGTTTCAGTCTGATTGCAGTCTCTGTTATCTCATTGGACTTTTATTCAGTTTAGAGTCATATGACAGGGGAAGGCAAATGGAGCTTTCATCATAAGAGTCACCTAAAAAAGCAGTAGTAATAATGGACAAGCATATTTCTCCTTGTGGAGAGGCATAATTTGTCTACTTTTTTCTTCTTGATAAATTAAATCTACCTCTTCATAGTAAATGGTCGTATCCTTCACAAATTTGGCAATTCCATCTTCTCTTAGACTCTACTTATGATAGACATGTTTGGGGAGACTATGAAATTGGATTTGCAAATATATGTAATGTCGATTCCTAAATTAGATTATGTACACGTGAGTATGGATTTTCACCTTGATTTAAAATGACTGTATGCTAGTAATATTAGAGCCTACTATGCTTATGCCTATAAAGTCTCTACTCTGCAGTGGATATAATTTGACATCCACTAAGAAGGTTGTAAACATCACCATTTTCTTCTGGTACCATATTTGCCTTCTGTTTCTTAAACTCAACAAATAGGATAAACTCCTCAAAATTCAGTGGGAAATGAGCGTGGGAAAGTAACAGAGACATGACTGAAAGCCAAAGATTAACAATGAGGCTATGCAGACAGTGGGTGGAAGAGGCTGATTGCCCAGTCTACTACATACTTTGAAGCAGGAGAACCAGAGTGTTCTAAGATGTTTGCATTGATACACAATATTTTCCTTTCTTTGCTGGGTAGATGCACATGAGCTTTATTTTTCCTTAAATCTTTCTGAGCTTTATGGAAAAATTGTTTTGGTAAGAACTGCCTGTGTTTTCAATAATTAGAGCCAGCAATCTTATATTTAAAAAAATTCTACTGCTGGTGTGTCCTTGATGACTTCTGACAGTATTTTTATGAAAGTTTATAAACCACACAGAGCTAAAAAGTATAACTTGAACAACAGAGAGAGATAAAGAGGAAGTGAAAGAGGGATGCTGAAGGATGAAGGGGGAAGGGAAGCTTTTCATGCAATCATGTATGTTCTGTTCTCATATAAATGGGTAAAAGAGGACTTGTTTGTTGTGTCCATGCCTCCATTGGTGCGTTACTCACAGAAGAAAGATAAGTGACAAATATACTTTATTTCTCAGGAAACATTGGGAAGTCTTTGTGCATGTAAGTAAAGTCATCTAATTGCACATTCCAAATCTACCATATAAGTACTGACTTTGATCCAGAACAGAAAAGAAAATTTGGAAACAGCTGGACATGGTTCCACCTTCATGCCTCACCCTTTGCAGCAAGTACATATTTATATGTGTGGGGTGGGGTGGGTGGAGGACAGTGTGGTGACTTCTAGAAGTTAAACAGTGACAGCAGGAATTGCAGTTGACGGTCAGATAGCTTACACATAATGCTCAAATATTACTTTAAGGGATACTAATCTTAGTATATATGGCTCCAATAGACTGAGAAAATTGAAGGAATTTTATAACTTCAGTACGTGCTCATATTGTCACATAGCTTTTCAGAAACCAACAAAAACTGACAGTAAGTTGGTAAGAGCCCATATCGTAAGCCTCCTGAGGCGGGAGGACCTTGGACTTCGCACAGGGCAGGGAACCCTGACTTCTCTTTGGACTGGAGAGGGAGGGGGAGGAGGAAGGAATTGGGAGGGGGCAGGAGGTGGAAATTTTTCATAAAAAGAAAATAAATAAACAAACAAATAAATAAACAAACAAACAAATAAATAAATCCATGGAGGGGGGAGAAAAAGGATCCATGGTAGGACCACTTTCTCTCTCACTGATTTGTGATCTTGAGGACAGGGAAAGGGGGCATGATGCCATCTTTACTTGCTTTTGCTGGATGTGCAAGAAACATACACCTGAACTCGTGTGTGCATTGCTACCAACTACAAATCTGTGGCCATGTGCAAGGCGAGCCTTGAAACTGCCTTAGCAGTAATCATGCTGCTGATGCCTAGGCACTCACAGAACATGTGAAACATGGAAAGATGACAACAATCGGCTGCTCAGCTATGAAGCTTAGTCCTCCTGCTCTGCCTTTCTAGCTATGAATTGGCTGCTGGTTAGCAAACACAGGATGATGTTCTAACAATCAGTGACTTGTCTCTAACACTTGGTAGATCTGCTTATTAATGTATGAAACTGGTCAATCTTGGTGGTCTCCATAAAAGAAAAGCAATACATCTAAGGTATCCTGTAAGCATATTTGACATTTTTCAGCTCTTCTATACAATGAGTTAAAACATTGTGCATTACTAATGAACACTTTCTGTCAAATTTAATCAACATGGGTGGAGATTCTACATTCTCTAAGTATTAATGAACACGGAGGCTTTAATAAAAATGAGTGTGGAAAACTAAATTTGGCTTTGGTTTGTAGAGAGCTAAATGAGTGAGAAGGAAGTAATAAAGAGCTGGGAGAGTGGGGGCTCAGTTGAGGCAAGGAAGTGAAAAAAGACATGGGGTTTCCATAGGCTTAGAGGACTGCTGGCAACAATAAGACAGGGTCCACCTTCCTTCATAACCTATATCCCAGGTTCCACAAGCTACAGCCTTCAGTGTTTGCTAGAAGGAAGTGAAATGATTTAAGTGGGGGCTGGGCAGCCAGAAGTTGAAGTGTATTTAGTTAAGAACTAAGGTGTAAGCTAGGCTATGCTCTAAGAGAAAACTTGCCAAACTTTATGTGTAAGATTAATAACCTCCTCCCTTTTTTCTTTCTCTCTTTAGATTTTTTTTATTATTTTTATTTTTGAATTGAACAAACTTGGTTAGATAAATCTGGAGCTCTCTGTTTTTCGGCTTTTTCATCCGAACTGTAAGACTAATAATATCTACCTGTGGGTGTTGCTCTGAAGAAAACATCATACGTTTGAATTTTTAGGATTATTCCTTAAAGTACACATAAATGCATTGCCCAAATATCACCCCCTCTTTCTTTTCTCTCAGTGGTAGGTTCTAGGCCACTTTTCTTTGTAAGCACATTCAAAGGCAGAAAATCACTTCCCTAAGGGCTGTAAAGAAAGATACGGAATGAGTGTGAGACTTTAAAGCCGTTGTATAGGTACTCTTTGAGGCTATGAGGCTGCATAGGTGAGGTTCACAGAAGTGTTTGAGGAATGTTGTGGAGTGTTCCCAGAAGCTCAAAGGCAACAGACCCAGTCAGTCTAATTAGTTATGCCCATATATGAATGGGGAACAAGAAACTGAGGGAATCAAGAATAAGTAAAAAGCAGCAATTGAGTGGTAAAAATGAAATTTCATTGTATACATGTATAAAAATATCAAGGAATAAATTTAAAGACATTAAAGTTAAAAACATTGAAAAGAAAGCTATACAATGTATAGTTCATTTCAAAAGAGATGGAAAATAATTTTAGGTACATGTAAAATGAAATGATTTAAGTATGTGTAGATTCTCTGGACTGAGGAAGTAGGGACATACTGTAGATGTTAGAGCTAAAGCTCAGAACGCATGGTAAAATACAAAAATAACAAAATTTTTTCTGTTTCTTGTGTCCCTGCCCCACCCTAACTCTATCAACACTGTGATCTTGTTTAGCTGAACCTCTTGCCAATCCAATAGGAAAAGCAAAAAAGCTTACAAACAGGTTGTTTGCCTCTCTGCTGATGGCATCTGCCATGTTTGCTCTTCATTCTGCCCAGAGGCATTATGGTTGGGCCACGGCATGTGTGACCGTTTAGTGCTTCCTCTGTCAATGAGCATGGAGGCAAGAGAATTTTGGAATTAGTAGGAACCTCCCTGTCTCTCATTTCTAGTGTGAATAGATGGGCCATTCCACAACCCAGGCAGCCAGTAATATCCTTATGTAACTTAAGTGTTATTTCTTCTTAGAAATCTTTGGATGTCTTGCATTCTGCAAACCTCAGTTCCAGGTGAAAATCTGCAGCAATCCAGAAGACAGACATTTCTGAATGTGCTGGTTACTGGTCATCTTCAATTGTCTTTCCTCTGAGGAAGGACTCACCATCTGTTTCACGTAACTGACATAAAATAAGATCATACGTAGGAGAGGAAAATATAGATATAACCAAATGCAAGCAACTATGTATTTGACTGCTTGTGCCAGTTTTGAATACCTAGAACTTTCCCCAACACTATTCCACTTTAATTTCTGATTTAGCCCATGTAGTAGAAACTGCCTACTGGGTTGTGCAAAACTTTATTTTTACACAGAGTCATCTTAACTATCTCATTTCTACCTTACAAAAAGACATGGTTGTTACATAACCTGTACATGAATTTGAGGAAGAACAAAGGCGGTGTGTGTGGGTCAGCTGGTGGTGGTGCATGCCTTTAATCCCAGCACTTGGGAGGCAGAGGCAGGTGGATCTCTGTGAGTTTGAGTTCAGCCTGGCCTACAAGGGCTAATTCCAGGGCAGGCTCCAAAGCTATAGAGAAATTCTGTCTCAAAACTAAAACAAAAAAAAAACAAACAAAAAATATGGTGGTTGTGCACAAGGGAATGTTTGGACAGAGGAGAGGGAAGGAGGGAAATTAATTTCAATTTTTTAAAAAATATTTGGTAAAAGAGTTAAGGATGAGAGAAAAGACAGATCTCATTGAGGAAATATTTGTCAGAAGACAAAATTTTTCAAATAACAATTAAACTTGGATTTAATCTTCCATGTAAATAAATTTGCAAGCTCACACAAGGGCTTTGTAATAATATCCTTTCAAACCTATTTCATAATTTATCCAAAGTTACCAAAAAGTTATAGTCAAGATTCTGAAGTGTGATCTGTCCATTGTCAGAGAACTCTCATGGATAGGACATTTTCTACTGTAGGAATGGAATAGAACTCTCTTGAGAGTTGGGGTGAATTTAAGAGGTAAATTTATAGTTGCTTATTTGAATAATCTCATTTCCTGTCTTTTGTTTCTGGATCTTATTGAAGCACCCAAACAGGCCAATATAGGTTTAAAAAGAGAAAAAGTTAATCTCAGACTGAGGCTACGTTTATCTTCCTCAGAATCATATTGAAACCAGACATTCCAGAACAGATAACAGAATCCAGCTTTGTCGACTTTTCAGCCAACCTGTGCAGATCTTGTCTTCTGGAACTGAGGTCTGAGGACCTGAAAAAATGGTGCAGACTATAGTCTAGTGCTGTAGACAACCTTGCTTTTGTCTCAGTATACTTTTATATACAAATGGAACAAAAGAAGCAATGATCCAAGGAAGACTGTATGAGTTCAGACAAACATGTAAATAAACTTCGATAAGCACATACTAAATATTAACAGAGTTACCTTTTTCCAGAACTCTATCAGGACAAATCAATTTAAACAGAATTTCCTGTGACATACTATTGGTTAGATCAGAGAAATTGCAAAGCAAGGCAGAAGGCCATATTCTGATGTATAATGACCAGATTGTGTTCTATAGTTGTGATCTGACATCCACCAAGGCTAAACATGTTTTATAAATTGAATGTAAGTAATGTAAGTGTTTTTCACAGGAGGCATTAAGTCATTTCTAAGAACAATCCACAGAACAAAATGTACTTGAAGTAAAAGACCCTCTGCCTTCTTTTCCTGGAGTGACTCGCAGAGTTCTCCAAGGCTTTATTCGCCATGGGCCATTCTTTGGACTGTGTTCTGACACAACTACAATGTTTTTGTTGTTGTTGCTTGTTTGTCTCTTTTTGTTGTTGCTTTCCTACAAGAGGTGTATAGCATATTAGCTTATTAGGTGATAAATTGGGATATCACCTAATTGGATAATTTGTAAAAGAAGACAATTCAAAATTAACAAATGGGATGCGTTCATCAAACTCTTCACCTCAGGTATTAGGGAATTCTTAAGAAGGCAAAGTGTGAGAGCCAGAAGAGATGGAGGACTTCAAGGAAACAGTGACTTTCAGATTAGGGTTAGGGTTCAAAGCTGATGTACAGCATGGGAGCTCACAGAAACAGAGGCAGCAAGCACAAGACCTGCACAGGTTTAAGCAAGGCAAATTTCCAGTGTTGCATGAGAGATGTAGACATGATCTCCCATCCTTATTTGAGAACCTATCTCCAATTGGCAATTGCTTGCAAAGAAAAAGTTAGTTTTCTCCAATGGTGTCTTAGAAGATATGCAAACCACACTTAAGGGTACACCATGCCAACAGTAAATAATCATCTCAAAATTATTTCAAAACAATTTCCAAGGTTTTTTGTTTGTTTATCTAATTTTGTTTTGTTTAGAAGTTTATTAGTTTATTGGTATTTTGCTTGTATATTGTGATTCTTGATTTTATATTTTTATGAGTTATATTTGCATGAAAGTGTCTATATGTGTGTATATATGTGTGCCTATGTGTTTATGCATCTGTATATGTGTGATTTGTATGTATATTTGTTTGTCCATGTGTGTGTGTGTATGTGTGAGTTTTTGTGTGTTTGTGTTTTGTCCTTTTTTCTTCCTATCATTCTTTTTAAAATCTTGTTTTATCTTTAAGTTTCCTAAAGAGAGGGACAACAAGAAAGTGTAGAGTTGGATGGACAGAGGAAGGAGAGAGAGGAAAAATCATGATCAGACTAAACTGTATGAAAGAAAAATTTAGTTAAAATTTTACAGTGGACATGAAAAATATGAACACAAGGAAGTGAGAAGGGATGAAATTTCAGAGGTGGCAAATTGAAGCAATTGTTATGATAATAAGTATGGAGAGGACATAACACAGACTCATGTACATATCTAGGTTTTAATGACACTTATTCAACTAACCTCAAACTGTTGTGAATGCCAAAAACTAAACCCAATTTTTTAAGATAAAAAAGAGATTCTTTATTAAAACCTAGAAATGAAAAAGTTGAGTAATTTACAAAAGCAGACCTATTACAGTTACATCCAACTTTTCAATGGAAACTCTAAAAGCCAGAAGGTCCTGGACAGATATTTTACAGACACTAGGAGACTGTTGATGCCAGCCCACACGACTATACCCAACAAAACTTTCAATCACCATAGATGGAGAAAGCAGGGTATTTCATGTCAAAACCAAAATAAAACAGTATCTATCTACAAATCCAGCCCTACAGGGAGCAGTAGAAGAAAAACTCCAACCCAAGTAACTTAGCTGCAACCACGAAAACACAGGCTATTGGATAATCTCACATAAGCATAACCCAAAGAAAAGAAACACACCCACACACACATGTGCTCTATTACCACTAGTACAAAACCCCCAAAATAACAGATATTAGCAATCACTAGTTATTAATATCTCTTAATACTAATGGACTCAACTTGCCAGTAAAAAGGCACAAACAAACATAATGGATATGAAAACAGGACCCATTTTTCTACTGCATATAAGAAACTCATCTCAACCTCAAAGATAGACATTACCTCAGAGTAAAGGGTTGGGAAATAATTTTCCAATCAAATGGACCTAAGAAGCAAGTCTGTATGACTATCCTAATATCTAACAAAATAGACCTGACATGAAAATTAATCCAAAGAGATAGAGGACATCTTATATTCATCAAAGGAAAAATCCATCATGATGAAGTCTCAATTTGGAACATCTATGCTCCAAATGTGAGGGCACCCTCATTTGTAAAAGAAACATTACTAAACCTTAAACCATACATCAAACCCCACATTAATAGTGGGAGACTTCAATACCCCACTCTCATCAATGGATAGGTCTTCTAGACAGAAACTAAACAGAGAAACCATAGAACAAATTCTGTGACTGAAATGGACCAAACAAACATCTACCGAACATTTTACCTAAATAAAAAAGCATAAACCTTCTCAGAACTTCATGGACCCTTCTCTAAAATTGATCACACATTCAGTCACAAAGAAAATCTCAACAGATACAAACAAGTTAAAGCCCCACTGTATCTTATTGGATCACCATAAGTTAAAGTTAAACAGTAACACAAATATCTTCCATATTCATGTGAACCAATTTCAATGCAATGAATACATGATATTATATGATACATACAAAATGTGTGTGTGTGTGTGTGTGTGTGTGACTCATTGGCTGAGGACATGAAAAAAATAAAAGCCTCACCTTTTAATAAAGGTTCTACTCAATATTCAAAGCCATTTACCTTCCTAAGCTTCTTTTAGTATTTTAATAAATAGTTTGGTGCCAACTGATAACAATTCAATGCTCCTTGATTCTTATCATTTGTTGAAGAGCAAACAATGCTCACATTGTTCAATACTTGTAAGGATCTAATATGTTAATTCTGTTGATAAAACTATTACTATCCCCATTATTGTAGATGAGGACAAATAAGGAGACATTTAAAAATGTTAATAAATTTTCTCTAACACACAATTAGCAAATGCCAATGCTAGGAACTGATCCTCTTAAATTTTACTCCACTGTCTGCTATCTTGGAGAAATAAATACGTATCCTCTGAATGTTTACTCAGGTGAAGTATCATTTTAAGTGGCACAATCATATTCTGGTTGGTGGTAAACCATAGATTCAAGATTATAACAGAGCTCTAAGGTCATTGTTGCCTGGTGTCAGGCTTTCTATCCTAACACTAAGTGACACAGTTTACTCCTGTTTTTACGGTGGTGTGAAAGAGACTGCCATGATGCCTTTTGTATGAAAGTATCTCATAGATTTATGCACACTATGATTGTTGATAGTAAATGATCACTGCTTATTTGCTTACTGTGCTGTAATTTCTGTCATGATTTCAGAGTGTACTCCTACAGAGAATTACTTACTATACAGCTTCATTCTGTGTCCCATTTTAAGCAGGCCTATGTCCTATATTTACCTTGTTTTCTGATGCCATCATCCTCATTTGTGCTTTGGTTATTGCAATGTAGGTTGGTCCATCTTGGCTCTAGGAGTAATGCAACATGGCCAATGTTGCATCACATCCTGGTATGTTAAAGATCTTACCTAGATTTGTGTGAGTGAACTTTACCACATTTGCACAAGGAGGAAATCACTTGAAGGCTGTGTCCAGATGACTTTTCATGCTGTCTTGGTTCTTTATCCTTGCAACTTAAGCACCACTCAAGATTAAAAACAAACAAACATGTAGTGATGAGGGAGTGGGCCTGCTTTCGTCTGGACCAGCTCCCGCACGGCTAGCTTATACCCCGAAATAACAACACACAAATTGTATTCGTTTAA
>LOEQ01003713.1:197115-215356 GCA_001685075.1 Bramus lutescens | reverse complement strand
AAAAAATACGACATTTTGCAGGCAAATGGATGGAGCTGGAAAATATAATTTTGAGCAAGGTAACCCAGACCCAAAAAGACAATTACCATATATACTCATTCCTAAGTGATTTTTAAACATAAACAAAGAAAAATAGCCCACAAATCACAATCCCAGTGAACCTAGACAACAATGAGTACCCTAAGAGAGACATATATAGACCTAATCTACATGGGAAGTAGAAAGGGACAAGATCTCCTGAGTAAATTGGGAGCATGGGTCCATGGGAGAGGGTTGAAGGGGAGAGTAGAGGTATGGAGGAGAGTAGAGAAAAATATAGAGCTCAATAAAAACAATCATAAATAAATAAATTGACATACCCATGGAGAGATTACAGTGTCCAACATATCTAGATCAGGTTGCCCCAGGATTTCAGGATATTAAATGCAGACTTCCTGCCATTCCTCCAGACATCTGCAGGGAAAATAGGTTATAAAATGGCCACTGAGAGACTGCTGCAAGAGTTAAAGCCCATGAGCTACAGAATGTTAGTTGAGAAAGCCCAACTTTGTAGAAGGCTACCTATCTTGGCTACCAGATGAAAGGAGACCAAAGGATCCTGTCTCAGAGCAGGATTCTTGACATCCTTCAGATTGCATCTCTTTCAAAGACCGAGAGATAGATTCAAGAGTTCATAATGCAGCTGCATCTTGTGCCTCTAGATGTCAGTTTGTGGAAATATCAAGTCCTATATATACCAGTACAAGGGGGATACTAAGTCTCTAATCTGGACTGAGTCTTTAAAACAACTCTGAATTCTGCCCCAGCATGAGAATTGCCAGTTGTCTTAATACTTTTTCACTTGTTTGTCTATGAAATAAATGACAAAAGGAGCTATAAAACCATGGAAATTCCCTGTTGACATACCTGTCTAAATGGCTAGATGCTGCTTCCACTGGGTGGTCCACCTTTCTAAAAGCTATGGCAGCTACTGCTAATTTAAGGAAAGAAAAATATACACAAGAAAGGTATTAGCTTGTGTGAGTACTGACCAGTAACTCATATTCTGTATGACCTTTCCTCACTGATGTCCACTTTAATGTTTGGAAACAGGATGCTCACATGTAGAAGACTGCAAATATATCCATATCTATCACCCTGTACAAAACTCAAGCCCAAGTGGATCAAAGCCCTGAACATAAATCCAGTACACTGAACCTGACAGAAGAGAAAGTAGGAAGTAGTCTTGAACACATTGGTACAGGAGACAACTTCCTGAATATACTTCCTACATATACTGAGATCGACAATAAATGGGACCTCCTTAAACTGAAAAGCTTCTGTAAGGCAAAAGGTCATGGTAGCAAAATAACAGCCAACAGAACAGGAAAAGATCTTCACCAGCTCCACAACTAACAGAAGGCTGATCTCCAAAATTTATGAAGAATTCAAGAAACTAGACACCAAGATACCAAATAATCCAATTCAAAAATGGATTACAGATTTAGATAGAGAATTCTCAAGAGAAGAATCTCAAATGTCCAGGATACACCTGAAGAACTGCTCAACATCTTTATCTTTCAAAGAAATACAAATTAAAGTGACTCTGAGATACCATCATACACCTGTTAGAATAGTTGAGATTGAAACCATCAATGATGACCTATGTTGGAGAGGATTTAGAATACAGGGAACACTTCTCCACTGCTGATGAAGTGCAAACTTATAAGGCCATTTTGGAAATCAGTAAGGCAGTTTCTCAAAAAATTGGGAATCAGTCTCCCTCAAGACCCAGATATACCAATCTTGGGCATATATACAACAAGTGCTTAATCATACCCCAAGGACACTTGCAGAACTATGTTCATAGTAGTGTTATTCATAATAGCCTGAAACTCTAAACAGCCTAGATGCCTCTCAATCAAAAAATGGATAAAAATTGTGGCACATTTGCCCAATAGAGTATATTACTCAGTAAAATAAAGCAATTACCTCATGAAATTTTCAGGCAAATTGATGGAACTAGAAAAAAATCATTCTGAGTGAGGTAACCTAGACCTGTTAAGGTAATCATGGTATATCCTCTCATTCACAAGTGAATATTGGATGTAAAGCAAGAATAACCAGTCTGCAATCCACAGCCCCGGCTAAGCTAGGTAACAAGGAGGAATCTAAGAGAGATTCATGGATTTCTCTGGGAAGAGGAAATAGATGAGATCTCCTGGGTAAACTGGTGGTAGAGATGAAGGCAAGGGAATGGGGAATGGGAGCATGAGGGATTGGGTTGATCTTGTTGTGGGTAAGATGGAGGAGAGTAATGAAAGATATCATGGTAGAGGAGGCCATTTTGTGGTTAGAGAGAAACCTGGGACCAGGGAAACTCTCTGGAATTCACATGGATAACCCCAGGTAAGACTCCTAGCAATAGCAGAGAGGGTGCCTGAACTGGTCTTCTCCTGTAATCAGATTGTCATCAGAGAGATTGCATCCAGCAACTGATGGAAGCAGATGTAGAGATCCACAGCCAAGCATGGGGCTGAGCTCCAGGAATCCCGTTGAAGAGAGTGAGGAGGGAATGTATGAGAAATAGGTCAGGGTCAAGGTCATGATGTAGGAACCCACAGAGATAGCTGACCTGAGCTTAGTAGGAGCTCACAAACTCTGGACCAACAAACAGCTAAGGAGCCTGTATGGGACCAACCTAGGCCCTCTGTTTTGGGCGACATGTTGAGTAGCTTGGTCTGTTTGTAGGACCCCTTGCAGTGGGATTAAGACCTGTCCCTGGTATAGGAACTGGCTTTTCGGACCCTATTTCCCATGCTTGGATGACTTGCCCAGCCTTGATATAGGGGAGAGAGGAGCTTGGTCCTGTCTCACCTTGATATGCTGTGCTTTGCTGACTCCCATGTGAGGCCTGCCCTTTTCTGAACAGAGGAGGAGTACATGGGGGAGTTAGACAGGAGGTGGGGGAAGAAATGGAAGAGAGGAAGGAGGGGAAACTGCTGCTGGTATGTAAAATAAATGGAAAAAATAATAAAAAGAGAAAGAGGAAAGATATGGGAGTTAATATTTTAAAACAGGACTACAGGGTTCACAAGTCTATGCATACCCTGTGACTGGGCCACCTAATTCCTAGAAACAAAGGAGTTTCCATGGCAAAACCTACAAGTATAAAACTGAAGGTTTCTGAAAAAAATACTTAGAAAATATTCTGGCCTTCAGGGAACAGAAAAAGCCTGGAGAATCAGAATCTATCAACCATTCCCAGCCCAAAATTGGTGAGTATGAGTGGTTATGAATACATACCTGGTCCCCACACTATGGGGATAGGAGCTAATCAGATTGCCAGCTCATTGACTGACAAAACTCACTATGGTTGAGGTAGCCCATATTCACTTTGGAGAACTTAACGTGGGATTTCCCTTTATAATGATGTCTGCTATTCCAGCTTATGGGTTAATTCATCTGGATAACAACTATATTACTTGGCCCCTGAGACTAATTAGTGGGATCATGCCAATGGTTTGATCAAATATCCCACTTCTGATACGTGCTAAATTAAGTAGATAGATTGACCAGGACCCAGATATATTAAACAACAGTTAGATTCTGTTACGGAAATGATCCTACAAAATTAAAATTTCTTAGACTTACTTCTCATAAGACAACAAACATACAAATGAGACTGTCTAGCTGTGGGAAAAAATTGTATTTTCTCTGCTAACTGATAAGGAGTAATTAAAAAATCATTACATGGTTGGGGAAATAATTGATACCAGTTTCTTGGTTCCAGTTTTCTTGGTTTCCCTGGCTAAGTGTTCTTCTATCTACACTGACTAGGCTTTTAATTTTAATTCTCATTGGATTAATGGTGTGATCCTACATCTTAAACTAAAGCACTATGAGGCCATGATTGACTCATTCACCAGGACCAGCAGGGAATGTAACAGGGCTCTAGACCTTAAAAGACCATGACAAATGACTCCATGATGGAAGTGGATTCAGGTTGTAAAACTTAGCATGCAGACAGTACCACCTGCCAAAATTGAAGACAAAAACATAATCCATCAAAGTCTAGAGTTATGGGAAAATGTCTAAATATATTGCACCTTGATTTTTGGCTTCTGCAGTTCTGTTTCTGGCTAACTGTTCTTGTTAACTGAAGTATGTCAACCCAGAACATCGTTTTTGTGCTACCAAGTTCACTCCAAGAAAGGCTCAGGGCTACACTGGGATCCTGAACACCCAGAATCATCACAGACTTGCTTAAATCCTTGCCTAAGAAGTCTTCTCTGCTAAATACTGTACAACAGATTATCTGACAGATAGGTGGTAGATACATAGATGTGATAGCTAATCTTGGTTGCTAACTTAACTACATCTGAAATCAACAAACCCCCAAATAGCTGGTACTCCTCTGGAGAATTTTCTTGATTGAAACATTTGAGATCAGAGATGCACCCTAAATCTGAGCCGCACCTTCTAGTGGTAGTCCACGTGTAAAAAAATGTAAGAAGGAAGCTTTATTGTTTTGCTGTTTGCCCTCATTTTCATTGATAAGTTCA
Source organism: Bramus lutescens (assembly GCA_001685075.1). Classification (NCBI taxonomy): domain Eukaryota; kingdom Metazoa; phylum Chordata; class Mammalia; order Rodentia; family Cricetidae; genus Bramus; species Bramus lutescens. The sequence goes on along the minus strand of LOEQ01003713.1, from coordinate 210,812 downwards.
TCTATGCTACAACTCAAACACTTCTTCATTGGTGAAAGAACCCTCTTCTTTGGGATTTCAACACAAACCTAAGACCAGATAAAACAAGTAACATTGTGGCTTCAACAACTGCCAAATTCTCAGTCTTTCCATTGGAAACAGCTACTATTGGACTAGGTGGGCCATAACCTGTAAACCACTCTGATAAAGCCATTCTGTCTGTACTGATCATCTAGAATTTTGTAAAAAGTAAACAGTAAATATCAGACCAATGGATGAACAGTTAAATGACAAATAGATAGAGGGATAGATGGATGGTAGGTGGATCTTCACCTCAGACGGAGATGCGCAATTTCAGTACACTTGCCATTTTCCTTAGAGAGAATGAAATCAGTTCATATTTCCAGACATTTCATTTTTTACACTGCCGTCTCTTCTACACTGGGTCACACTTTTCAAGTATCTAGGTTTGGTTAAGACATAGTTTGAGCCAAGTTCTTAAAAGGGCTTGCATGTTTTGGCCAACCTTCTGTGTTTATTGATGTATGAGTACTTCTTGTCTCAGGCAAAGACCAACCCTCCTTCAGTCTAAGGTATAGAATCAAGCACAATAGAGCATAGCCCAATATATTCTGTAATCCGAGGTGAAGACCACCCAACCTTGTGGAAGTTACCCACATCTCTGTGAGGTGACAAATGGGGATTTCAACAAAATTAACATTTATGCATTTAAAATTGCTGTGATTTAACATTGGATTTTATCCAGCAAAATTTATTCCCCTTTGGTTCATGTATATTTAGTGACTCAGTAATATTTTTATTCTTATTATGCCCTTAGACTGAAAGAAGGACCATGTGGTCCGATCTAATAAGTATGTCAGAACACTAATAAGAATTTATATCTTAACAACTTTTCAATAGTGTGTAGAAAATCCTCATAAATAAAGAAAATACTTCAATATTCTAAGAAAATAGTCATTAATAATCTAAGTCTTGCACAGTATTAGTCTCTGCCAATGTCCTTTATCTTTCTACAATGAGTTAAATTCAGTGACATCTTCCAACCAAAGGAACATGCGCTCTCAATGTTAAAGCATGATCTAATGTTGAAATTTAGAGCTACATCAAGCAAATGGTTCACATGTTAAAAATATTCCCGATGGTTTTCCATTTCTAATAATTCCTTTTTTTATCAGATAGATAATTGTGTTTAATTGTGAAATTATAATATATGATCACAGAGTTCTCATGTGTCCCCTCATTGTCATTCCTTGGCACCCCTCTCTGGTTTCTCTTTTCTTCTTTTTATTAAATACATTTTCTTACTCTCCTTTGCTCTTCTCACTCTCCTCTCCTCCACTTAGTCATCTTATTTCCTCTCTTCTCATTTTATTTTCATGTTGTATGTATCTATATATAGAAAATATAGATGTATTCTCTTTTTCATATATATATATATAATTTATCTTTCTTTCTGGTCCAATTTATTTTGTCTTATATAATAATTTCCAATTTTATTCTCTGCAAAGATTATATTTTAATTCTCTTCAACAATGTTTTATTATGTCAACATATTTTCTTTACATGTTTATCTGTTAAAACCAATCTAAAGTCATCTCATATTGCTCTACATCTTAAATGTTTTAAACAGTATAGAGAAAAACCATTACTGTGTAACATCTGTATTGTGTATTGACTCTCCCTCTTTGAGATACATATTCAACAGTAGTGTTGCTGGATCCTATGGGGTTTATTATTATTTTTATGCCCAGAATGTTTTCTATGACACACACACATACACACACACACACACATGCACACATACATACATACATACATATATATATATATACAAATTAATACATAGGAACCTTGTATATCCTCAGTATATTGAGACATTCTACATCTTTAGTACATAGGAGCCTCCTACATCATCAGTACATGGCAGTCTTCTACATCATCAGTACATAGAAACCTTCTATATCATCAGTACAAAGGACCCTTCTTTCCACACATCTTCATCAGATTTGTTGTCATTTTCCCTTTCATTCTTAATGGGATGAAGACAAAACTACAAAACGTTTTTAATTTGTATTTCATTAATGGCTAAAGATATTGGACCCATTTCCACTACTTATTAGTTTTATTTGTTTATTGAAAATTGCCTATTCAGTTCATTAGCTAATTTATAGGTTGGAATAATTTTTTGGCTATTATTTTTGGCTCTTTATTCAGAAAGTCCTTGTCTATGCCTAAACTTATTGTTTTAGTTTACATTCGTATATAAATTCAAGAGGATTTCTGAGGACAGCTATTGTTATCTGATCTTTTACGTCCATTTTTGCTTATTTGTATGAACTTGTGATTCCAGTTTGAGTGAATACATATTTGTGATTGTTACATCTTCTTGATTAATTGCCCCATTATTACATACTGTGCATAGTATGTAATGACCTTCTTTTTATATTCTGACTAAATTTGGCTTGAACTCCACTTTATCAGCTATAATAAATATTTCAGCTGATTTATGATGTCTTTTCATGATAAATTGACTTTCATCCTTTTATATCCAGTCTGTGGGTTGCCTTATTAATGAGGTGTGCTTCTTGGAAACAACAGAGTTGAATTTTTGTCTTTAGTCAAGTAGTTATTTCCTATCTCCTTATTAGTGAATTACAATTTTTATATTTAAAATTATTGACAAATATTTGCTATAAATTTTGGTTTACCTGGCTGATTAGTTTTATTTGCTTTTACCTCCCTTCTGTCCATTTTGTTTGTGAGCTTGCTATGTTCAATATAATGGACTTCATCCAGTTTTGCTTTGTGTGTATATATATGTGTGTGTGTGTGCGTGTGTGTGTGTATAACAGTCATAAAATTTATTCTCTCTATTAAAGTGTCCTCCTTCCTTGTCTATTTGTAGCATTAATTTTAGAACAATATGTACAATTGGTGCTATATTATGATACATTATTCCAAAACATTTACAATATTATTGAAGAAAATGCTCCAAATCTCAAATCATTAAAGAATTGTTCTTTTTATTATTGTGTGTTTATTTTTACATTAGATTAGTCAACCTCTCCAAAAATAAGTAACAAAAATTCTTTCTAAAATCTGAGACTGTGAAGTTTTCTTGGAAATAGACACATACTTATGATTTATGATTTCTGAGCTCAAGTTCATGTGCTCAAGGTAAATTTGAACCAATTATCAAGGACTTAGGTCCAAAAAAAATCATTGTCAAAAATACGTGTCAATATAGTCATAATTCTTGATTTCATAAAGTCAATTATTTATTTCTGTTATTATTTGATTATTTCATATGTGCATTTGGGTCAAATCTACCTCTCATTCTCTCCAGTGTCTCTGCTATCACCCACATCACTTTTGCAACTTGATATATTCCCTTCTTTTTTATTTTAAGCAACCATTAGGTCTACTTTGTCTTCACTGTGTGTGCAAAGGTGTGGGGCATCTACAAAGCATGGGTAGCTTCATCCCAGGTCCCAAAGAAATCTGTCTTATACGCCTCCAGTAGCTATCAATAATCAACAGATTTTTCAGGTAGTGTGAAACTTCATGAGACTCTTCTCCATTCCTGCTGGGATTTCTGCTGAGTTGATCTTATGCAGAGTTTGAACATTCAGTCAAAGCTGCTGTGAGTTCTTGTATGGAGAGAGATTGTTATTTCCAACAAATGCACTAGTTCTCCCACTGATCATTCTGTGATGATGGATACATATTTACATGGTAAAAAGGTTGTGCACAGAAGCCCCTCTACATAATTTTTAATATCCTTCTGAAAGGAAAAAAATTCTGAAGCATATCAAAGTTAGAAAGAAAGCAATTTTTTTCACCATCTATCTTTATATGTCATGAAAATTTCTCTCTGATACAAATGGATCAAATATTTAATCTAGTATCAGCTAGGAAGGGAAAGAGGGAGGCTAGTTACTAGAGCACAAACAGTTTATCAGAGGCCATATTTTCCTACTATGAATTGTCAATAGTCTCTCAGGGAGGACTGGGGTCTCCTGCACCCTTCCCCATTCATTATAAAATATTGACAGGCCTAGTTTTATGAAGGTCTTGTGCAGGGATCTTTAACTTTTGTGAGTTATGAGTCCAATGGGTATGCCATCTCCAGACGATATCTGTTTTGGTAGTATACATCCATACACTGCCTCTTCTTTCCCCTCATCTCTTCCATGATATTCTCTGAACTTTGGAGGGGGTCATTTAGATAACTTGTTTGTGACTGAGTACTTCATGTTCCATTTTCTTGGCACTTCAACTAGTTATGATTCTCCACATTAAATGTCTCCTGTTATAGCAAAATACTCTATAAGAAATGATGACAGCTGCACTAATCTATGAATATAAACATAAATATTTAGAAAGGATTTTGGCATTAGCAAATATCCATTAGTAAAACAATACTAATGGTCTCTCCAGACACCAACTAGGTTTATAATACCAGGCATGCATGTTCTACTATAAAGAAGTAATGAGGGCTATTGAGTACGAGCCTCATCTCAGTGCTCTGAAAGGATGCTATAGCAAGAGAGGGGCTTGGGATCTGAGAGCAGAAAATGAAACTCTTACTCTTCTTCATGTCAGTTTCTTTATTGTTCTGTCTTTATCCTAATTTTCCTGTACTACTTCTAATTCCTCTCAGCTTCTTTTTCTTGCTTCTATTTTCAAATCTCTCTTCCCTCAGGAATCTGAAAGCAATAAAGAATTTTTTTCTCATTTATCAGAAGCATAATCCTAGAGCAAGGGATAATGAGCTGAGCCACTTACAATGGTAACACAAGGGTCTAAATCATAAGAGCAAAACCATAACCAGGCAGGGTGAGGCATAGTGCCAAAAGACAACTTTGAGACATTGTTAGTAGACTAGTAAGTGAAGAATTGGCATGTTTTCTTAGTAACCTTGGTTGGAAATCTGTACCTGTGACCTTGTAAATTTTTGTAATGTTTCAATTTTATGATCAATTTACAAAACCATTAAATCTAATTTGAACTTGCTCTGAGATATAAGTGAGCTAATTGCGTGCAGTTAGTTTGATCCAAAGAATAAGCAGGCTTTTAAGTGTCTACAGACCTTGTGGAACATATAGATCCAGTTATGAAGCATAACCCAGTATATAGTCTATATATCAAAACTAAGTATCTACATGAAAAGTTATCTTCCTGACTACCCACTGATATATGTCCCCAATAGATTGAGATGCAGCCATGAGATTACATATACATACCACACAAGATGATACATTGCAGTGCAGGTATTGGGGAGACATCAAGCTGCTTCAACAAAAGTGAGCCACAACTTTCAGAGTCAATGGCCCACAGACCTTGTGTGGATAGAATTAATCCTTCATCAGGTAAACATGCCTCTGGTTGGTTGACATCTGAACATTAGTTGCCAAGGCTGTTACTCTCATGACCCCTAACAAAGTATACCTCAACTAAAAATTTAAAAGACATTTGGTTACCCCTCCCCATAACACTGTCCTGAAACCATTGCACCAATGAACACTTCTAACCAGGCAAGTCATCACTGAAGCTTACAGAGCCCACAGTTGGATGTTTGAAGAATTTTACTCCCCTGCTAGCCCTCCTGTGCTACAATGGCTTGCTAACAGAAAGATCACTTCCAGTTATGTTCCAGCTTCATTTTGCTATGTCCTATAACCTAAGTGTGTGGCGACTTCAGAAATAGGGTCTTACCAGGTAGTTCTATTGGGCAGACAAGAGCAAAAGCAATAGCTTGTGTTTAGAGGACTTCTAGGGCCACCCTGTCCAACAATTTATCAAGAAGTATCTCAGACTTGGCTTTAAATTTTCCATTTAATAACCAAAGATTTATGAGAGCAATATTATTTATTCATATATGGTACCTCTCCTCAAGGTTTTTTATTTATTTAGTTTTTAGTTATAGACTTTAATGAGGCTCCAGAGTAGTCAGAGTAGTCAGTTTCCTTATGACATTTTCTAAAATCCTTAGTTTTGGTTAACACTTCCTCTCATTCCTATTCTTGCTTAAACCTTTCTACCTCCAGTGTTCTCCACACATACGTAAATGCAATTTTAACTGTTTTAATTAGTACCTTGCATGTTCCTCTAAAATTCTCTTCCCATATTAGATTTGCAAATGTATTTTTACATGTTTCACTCATTATGATTGTAGATTTAAGACTTAAATTGATGCTCCAGCTCAAATTAATTGGTGTGTATGAGAGGTAGAGACGAATGTATATTATTTCATACATTAATATTTAATTAGAGCAATAATTGCTTGATAGAATAGATAAAGGAATATAAAATGGAGCTTGTCTTTTCCTGTTTGAATTAACCTCATGCATTGGTTAAAAAATCATGAGGCTTTTTATGTATTGTGGATTCATGTAGTTCTGTTTTGTTCTTTGTTCTATCAATCTATTATCCCTATTCTGATAGCACATTTTCTTTGTTTTGGTAACCTCGTGGATAATGTTCAAACTTGCTAGGATACTCCTCCAACCTGATTGCTCCATGGCATTATTCTCAGGCTTTTCTCCCAATATAAAACATTATATCTAACTTTAAAAGAATGCATTATATTGAGCCTATAAGACAATTTAAAAATAACATTAAACTAATATTGTGCAAGTGTTTGGTGTAAATTTAATTTTAATTACATGGTTTAAAAAATTGAGGAAAAAATATAATTGAAAATATGTCTTGACTTTTCATTTTGCATACCAATCCCAGTTTCCACTCCTCTCCTTCCATTCCCTTCACCTTCCTCCCCACTCCACACCCCCATCCTCTCCTCAGAGAAGGTAAGACACATTGCTTTGAGGGATGCCTAAGGCCATCCCTACTTTATCTAAGCTAAGCAAGGTATTCATCCAAAAGGAATGGTTTTCAAAAAGCCAGAGCAAGCCATTGGTCTCAGAGTTTGTCCCAGTCATATAACTGTCACCCACATTCAGAGGGCATAGATTGGTCCTCTGCGGGATCCTCGTTAAACTATGTTCATAGCAGCATTATTTGTAATAACCAGAATTGGAAACAACCTAGATGCCCCTTAACAAAGAATGGATAAAGAAAATGTGGCACATTTACACAATGAAATACTACTTAGTAATAAAAAAATGACATCTTGAAATTTGCATGCAAATGAATGGAACTAGAAAAAAAAAACATCCTGAGTGAGGCAACTCAGACCCAGAAAGATGAGCATGGTATGTATTCACTTAAAAGTGGATAATAGTTGTAAAACAAAGGATAACCAGCCTGTGGTCCATGTCACCAGAGAAGCTAAGTAACAAGGAGAGCACTCAGAGTATTATATATAAATCCCACTGGGAAGGGGAAATAGAGAAGATCTACTGAGAAAATTTGGAGCATGGGGGTGGGGGGAGAAGGGAGGGCAGCAGGACAGAAGGAGGGGAGAAGGGGAGGGGGCAGGAGAACTTGAAGGAATGGGGTAGCCTTTATTTTTTAATCCATTAAGTTCAACTTATGCTGCCCATATATTCTTCATGGATAGACTTTCACTGGAGCATTGTTGACTTTTCAGAGGAGACAATGGTCTGAAAATAACCTGGCTCCTTATCCAAGAAACTATCATTGCCAATGGCTTCTGTATTAGAAATCGGGTCTTCTGTCTTCCTGCCATCTCTATGATGTTTTTTTGTTCTGGTTTGGGCTTAAATGGGGCTCTTGTACTTCATCACAACCATTTTGTGCTTCTATCTGCAGACTCCCATGTGTTTGTAGGATGTGTTTCTTTATATTCATTCCCTGCTCCTGGCTCTGACAGTCTTCCTACATCCTCATCTGCAAGATGCATGAGCCTTGCGAGAAAGGAATGGGATATAGAAGTGAGCATTCCAAAGCATCTTATTCTCTGAATTATAGTCACTTGGTCTCTGCAGCAATCAACACTAACGATAATTAGAAACTTGTTTCCTAAAGGTTGAGAGTCACATAATCTGTACAAATAAAGATAAGTCAGTAGGAGTTGGCTTAGTTTTATGTTCATCTAGCAGATTACAAATAGTAAGTTCCCCTACAGGGTCTATGACCTGTATAGTCACAGCTTCTTGGCCTGACAACAAGTTTCATTTTGTGGAGTTCGACTGAATTCTGGTCGGGAAGTGGTTGTTTCCTTTCTTGATATCCATGCCACTATTGTGACAGTGGGTACTTTTCTTGCCAGGTCAGATAGCAGCTTGCAATGTTCACATCTGGATAAATTTGATGATTCTTTTCTTTTCTGGTGGCATACATAATAATTCCTGCACTATGAAAGCTAACCAATAGGTAAAATGCTTCTAGGTCAGTACCAACTTTATATTGCCATGTTTTGTGACACAAGTCCTTGCATTTTCAACAACATGGCCTTACCATCAAGTTCTACAGGTTAGAATATATGGCAGTAGTTTATAATGTTTGGGATTCTGTGGCACTATATTGACTTATAGCTCAAAAAACAAAACGTTATTTATTCGCTTACATTGCCTAGTAGGGGCATTGTCATATTGTAGGATAGCACCATTTTAAATATTTTAGCAAGCTTCTATAGGTAGTGTCATTTATCCCTCTACAAATTCCCTCCTGTAACCTACCTTCCTATATTCCACCCCCAACTGAAACCCTTCTGATGCACTAATATTTTTATTTCACTATTTTATATCTCTCCTTTGAAAGAGAATATTATTTATTCATATATTCTTCTTCTTCCTTTCTGCACATGTCCCTTTATTAATTTTATGGCCGTTATGAGTATTCCAAATGAAGCACACATATCTGAAGATTCAAAGCTAGCATACACATGTGAAAGAAAACACGTCTTTGCATGTCTTTCTGAGTCTGGGTTACCTCACTCTGAATTATTGTTTCTAGCTCAATATATTTACTTACATATTTCATTTTCCTTAATAACTCAATGACATCCCACTGTGCAAACATAGCACATAGTTTTTTATTCATTCATCAATTGATCTCTATATAAAATATTTTTGTTTACTGATAAAAGTGAATACAGCAGTAATGAATGTGGATGAGCATGATTGTATGATAAATCTATCTTTAGATTTTTGGGGAAACTCCAAACCAACTTCCATAGTGGTCTAACCAGTTTTCATTCCATTCCCATCAACAGTAAATAATAGGCTCCCTATCCTCACATCCGTGTTCATGTTTGTTGTCACGTGATTTATACTTGTCATTCTAACTACATAGCAAGAATACACCCAATAGTGTACAATGGAGAAAAATCAAAGTATTTTTGCTAAAATAAGGAATAAGACAAAGGTGTTCACTCCTTTCCCCCTTTTCCCCTTGACTTCTTAAGTAAAACAGTAAGAAGATAAGATAAATGAGATATAAATGAACTGAATAAGTGAAGAAGCCAAATGAGATACAAATAGAAAAGGAATAAGTGTCCTTACCTAGAAAACTTTACAATGATATTATTCTCTCTGCAAAAAAATTATAAAGGCTCTACCAAAAAAGCTTCTTGTTTTTTATTGTTGTTTTGATTTTATGGTGTTACTTCTCAGTTTCATGCATGAAAGACACCAAACCAGACTGGGTCATTTTCTTGATTGATAATTGATGTGGGGAGTCCAGATCACTGCGGTTGGTGTCTTCTCTGGACTGGTGTTTCTGTGCTATATAATAAAACAAGCTAAGTGTGCTGGTAGGCAAGCAAGCCAGTTAACAGAATTCCCCCATGGATTCTGCTTCAGTTTCTGACTCAAGATTCTTGCCTTGAGTTCCTGTGTAGACTAACTTCAGTTACAGAGTTTGACCTGGGAACTGTATACTGAAAGAAACCCTTTGCATTGCAAGTTGATTTTAGTCAGTGTGTTTTATCACAACAATAGAAACCCTAATGAAGATGCTCCTATAACTTATAAACACATTGAGCAAAGTAACATAATACAAAATTAATAGAAAGATCAGTAACCATTCTATATACAAATAACAAACACAGAGAAAGAAGTCAGGAGAAAATAACATTCCTAACACCATACTCTATAAGGAAGCAATCTTATAATAAATTTAACACAGGAAGTGAAAGACTTTCAGAGTTAAAACTTTGACACCCGTGAAAGAAATTTTGTTTTCCTAACTCTTACCATGAGCCCTTTTTGTCTTTCCTGCACATGGGCCTTTGTATACTCACAGCCAGCACTGAAACATCCCTGAAGCTTAACAAGGAAGTAATTTTTTTCTCTGTTGAAGAGATAGTATAATCTCAGCAGGGAAAAGATTTTCTATCATCCCTTGTGGGGGTGAGGAAGTTCTGTAAACACCAAGGCCAAGCCAGCAAAATAAGGACACACATGAGAAAAGATGGAAATCCAAATTAGCATGACTCAGTAGCCCACGATGGTTAACACTTCTAGGGTTGGATTTCAGGCAGTTTATTTTAGGCATAATTAAGTACAATAAAATTTGCAGAAGAGTTTCCTTATGTAGCAATTCTATGCACACAAAGAGGTATAATTGAATCAAAACACTTCTCATAGAAATTGCCAGTTCTTACACAAAGATGGGTTCTAAAGATAGGCTGTATGTGTTGTCTTAAAGACCTGGGGGAAAGATGTGTGTGGCCTCAGTCGTAAAGAGAGCTAGAACTCATCTAGACTGTTAACCGCCTCTGGTCCTGGTTGTAGAAAATTGAGGGAGTCCCTGGCCATCAGAAAGCACAGAGGTGACCTGGAATATTATTATCTTGAGTTCTACTTGTGTGAGCCTGGGGAAACTCCTGGTCATATGGTTAGTGCAAGAATCATCTAAAATATTAACCACCTTCATTTCCAACTTTCTGGATAGAAAACAGGTTATATATCTCCTCTGTTGAAGAGACAACCTTGAGTGTTTAGAAGTCCTAATTTTCCTAGTAATTATCTGTGAACACAAGGAATTTTGTGTTCCCAACCTCTTCTTCCTTCTAAGTTTTAAAGAAAAAGTCATGATTATAATAATATAGGCCAAGATTGGATGCCTTGCCCTTATGGCCAGACTAATTAGTACAGGCAACCATAATAAAATTATAAAAATAGCTAACAGAAGACAAAAGAAAGGGGAGTCTATCTTAACCATGGAAGTCATTCAACGCTCATTTGATATATTTTGTCTATTTCTTTATGCAAATTATTAATTTGAACATGAATAGTATTAGAAAAGCCTGACACATTCAAGCAGCAAATGTCAGGAAATTGTTGGCAACCTTGATTATATTTGAACAAGAAACAATCTATAATAGTTCTATTTTGTAAAACACTGTTCCTCAGCCACCTATCTCTTATTTCTGCTAATATTTTTTCTGTAATAGGCATTCCTTTTTTGAGACCTCTTTTTGAATTCCAATGATACTTATTTGGATTAACAATAAAAGAGCCATTATGACTGTACCCTTTATAAGATCTGATAGATGTAAAGAATCATAACTATTTTGAGCTCTCTTAATTGTATTAATCAATTGGAAAATTTTACTGAGCAAAATGTGTGTAATATGGGCTATCCTTCTCTAATTTTCTAATTTTAATGCCTTCATGTTTTTGTCATTGAATTTCCATTATCTAACTCATAATTGTTTATACTCTCTTTCCCCATTACAGTGTGAATGGTCCTTAGCAAGCTTCATACATCATCAGAATATAGTAAATATAAAATGAGTAAATTTACTATTATAAAATTGGATTACAATATTTTTGTGACTCCAAACACACACACACACATACACACACACACACACACACACACACACGCACACACACACACAGTATCTTTGCAACTTGACCTGTGAGGTGTCAATGTTTCTAGATGGTTATTTATATTAGTAAGCTCTTGATCATACAGGCTCTTTATTCATAATGTGTTAATAATGGCCTTTTATAGCAGTTGAATTTACTCTTGTATAAAAAAGTAAAAAGGGATATGAGCTTTATAGTCAGGGCCATAGGTTTAAGGGCTGATTTTGTTCAAGCTTACACATGCTTGAACACTTTATTTGGTTTGAACTCAATATCTTTATGTGTAGATTTCAGATAATAATTTTAGCTCTGTTCTGTCTATAAGATTTTTACTAATGTGAAATGAGACCATGTAAAGAGCACATAAATGAGTATATAAAGTCTTATTAAATTTAATGTACTCATTCATTGCCTAATGGACCAAATGAGTTAATTGTTCTTCCAAAATTAATTTATTTCTAGGGTTGGAGAGAACATCCTTCATGCTGTTGTTAATAGATAATAACTAATTTATTTCCCTATCACACCTTCCTTAGAAGATACAGAGTGCTACAATCTATCTCATTAATCTTTAACTTTGCTCTGAGCCTTTATATGACCTGATGAGAAGCAACACTCAAATTTTTATAGCTGAAATAAGTTAGTCATTGGGAGGCTCTGTGGCCTTCCTAATATCACATAGCAACCTGGCCACAGCTATGAAATGTCCCCACTATGTATGGTGACTTAACCTGACAAATACAACCTCCCAATAAGCTTCATTCTTACTTTTACGTTCACATAGTAAAATAGAAATCATAAAATATTAATAATGCACTGCCAGAGAAAGAAAAGTCAAACAAAAATGCACAAACAAATAAACTGACAAGGGACACACCTAAACATAAAAAATAAATTTGCAATAAGCCTATAGCCAACTCCAAATTAAATGTAGAAAAACTCAAAACAATTCCAGTAAAATGAGGATCAAGACAAGATTGTTCAATTCCTCAATAACTATTCAATATAGTACTTGAAAATTCTAGCTAGAATGGTAAGACAACAAAAGCAAATTAAGGGGTTACAAATTGGAAAAGAATTTATACTATTGCTATTCAGAGATGATATGAGAGTATACACGAACAACTTAAAACTTCTATCACAGAACTCATACAGCTGATAGACAACTGCAGTAAAGTGGCTGGATACAAAATTAACTCAAAAGAGTCAATAGCCCTTCTTTACACAAATGATATAAGGTCTGAGAAAGACATTAGGGAAATAATACACTTCACAAAAGTCATCAATAATATAAATTATCTTAGGGTAACACTAACCAGTAAGTGAAAGACCTGTATGACAAGAGTTTCACATATTTGGAGTAAGGAGTTGGAAAAGTTATTAGAAAACAGAAAGATCTCTCATGATCTGTAGGATAAACATAGTAAAAATGGTCATCTTACCAAAACAATCTTTAAATTCAATGCAATCCCCATTGAAATTCCAGCATAATTCTTTACAGTCCTGAAAAGAAAAATACTCAGCTTCATATGGAAAAACAAAAAACCCAGGATAACTAAATCAATCCGATGAAATGAAATAATTTTCAAGTTATCACCTTCCCTGATGTCAAACTGTATTACAAAGCTATAGTAATAAAAATCAACATGGTATTGGCATAAAAAATAGACAGACTGACCACAGTAATTGAACCAAAGCCCAGAAATAAATCCACACATGTATGAACAAATGAATTTTGACAAAGAAGTCAGAAATATACAACAGAAAAAGGAAGCATCTTTAACAAATGATGCCAGTCTAACTGGATGTTAGCATCCAGTTAGAAGTATGCAAATAGATTCATATCTATCACCCTGCAAAAAACTCAAGTCCATTAAAATCCCAACAAAATTCTTTACAGACCTTGAGAGAGCAATAATCAACTTTATATGGAAAAACAAAAAACCCAGG
>LOEQ01003713.1:185119-195165 GCA_001685075.1 Bramus lutescens | reverse complement strand
ACAGACACTTCCGAAAGAGTGTACATTTCCTCCGAGTTTTCTCCAGAGAGAGTTTTTTCCATTTGTTTTTTTCTCAGCATATACAATAAAATGGAAACAAAATAAGTTCACTAATTTGTTGCTCTGTGCCAAATGATTAATCCCCAAAATATGCATGGAAGTGAGATTATATGGACTGAGCAGTTTATATTTAGGAATGTATCTGTATATACTTATGCCCATGTAATGACAATTAATAAAAAATGGCTGTGGATTTGAAAAAAAAGAAAAAATTATGGAATGATCTGTGTTAAAGCACAGTAAGTCATATTTTAGTCCACACCATTGTGACAAAGATTGGGCTCTTCACAGTAGTATTTTACAGAGAAAAGAGGAATGCTAAAGGGAAAGGGGAAAGGGGAGAGGAAAAGGAAGTGGGAGAAGAAGAGGAAGAGGGAAACGGACTGAGAGAGAGATACAAGTAGTGGGGGACACTACAGCATTGGTAAGTTAAACTTTATAGCCAAAGTTCAATGAGTAAGAAATTAGGAAGAGAATGTATCAAAGACAAGAAACAAGAACAATCTGGCTAAACTATACTGTGATTCTTCTTGAAGACTGGCTAGAATGGTTTAACATCAACCAGGTGAGATAAGGAACCTAGTTACATACAGGAACCATTCAACTAAGAGGAAGGAATTCTGTCTAAAGCTAATCAGGAGAGTTCTTCCTTCTCCAGGAGGATTGCACACATGCATCTTTGTGCCTTGCTGGGGAGCCTGGTTGAGGAGTAAAGACTGGTAAGGCACGAACCTTTGTCAACAGTTATTGAAAGTACCTCAGAAGGTATAGTTACCATTATTACAAGTGGATACAATACTTATTGATACATGTTACCACTAGAGTTCAATATTTGTTTTTTCACCATCAAAACTAGACATTAATGAGAGTGATTATAAATAATATCTCTATAGCAAGCTGAAGAAATACTTAAACATTTCCTTTTCTTATTGTGGACTTGGGAATCAGTGATGAGACTTTCTTTACAAGTGAAAGCATTTAGATATAATGGAGCTCAGTCTTTAAAGTTACAGACACTATTGGACCTGCCTACTGGCACAAAATCGGTGGAAGAGATAATCCCCAGGGGAAGATCCTGAGCTAAAGAGAAACAGATCTACATGTACAGTTGGTGTCCAAGGCCTTACTTGATCAAAATTCTCCAAGACAATTCATAGACCTCTAAATGAGAAAACTAAAGAACACTCAGTTTTGTAGGTTGTTATTAGCTTTAAAATTATTTGCTATCCCATTGCAGCGTACTAACCTAGTTTTAATCTCTAGTGGGAGATTTCTGCATAAAATGAACTTGGCTGTGGTACTTCTCAATTTAGCAAGCATAAAAGGACCTTTAAATAAAAATAAAAACCTTTCCAACAGTTGCTTACTCTTAAATTGAAAATAAACTAAAAAAGATGAACTGGGGAGAGAGAAACTACAAGAGAAGATCATGTGTTTCAGGATGATCAGGGTTACACTGCAAGTTGAATGCTTGGGCTATGTAATGAGACTCTTTGTCAAAGAAAAGAAAATTTACCTAACAGTGAAAGTATATAGATAGGCTCTAGGTCTCAAAAATTATTTTAAACATGTATATGTATTTTGGGGGGGACTAGTCAGATAATACCTATCTTAAAAGTTTGTAAAGAAGAGAATAAAACAGCTAGTGCAACATTCTTCACCAAAGCACGTAGGAAAGATGCAGCATTGAGTTCATGCAGGTAGGTACTACCAATATGGAAAAGAGAGGTGATGATTAAACTGAATGAAAATAGAAAGAAAATGACAGGAGAAAAATGCAAGTAGAAACTCTTCTGGAATTGCCTTTGTGGGATAATAGATTATCTGAAATGATGAAAGTCAACTGGCCTGTGTTTCTAAGATGACTGTTGCTTGTCAAATTGACAATTTCATTCTCAGAAACAAAAAAATCCAGAGGAGGATGTGCAGAGAGTTGACATGGTGGAAAGATAATGAGTTTCATTTGTCACACTGACTTTGAGCTAATTGACTTGCAAGAAAATGCCTAGACTACATCTACCACCACCGCATTTTCATAAGCATAGTCCTTCACACATATGCAAAGAATTCTCACACTGCATTGCCAACTCCTGTGAGTTCCTTTTTAATTCTTTGAAGAATTTGTACATGTGTACAATGTACTTAATTATAAGACCCGGTCACTCCATCCTGCTCTCTCAGGGATCCCACAACTTCATGTTTTATTTTCTATAACCCACTGAATCAAATTAGTGCTGTCCATAGGTACATAGATGAGGGACAGTCTATTGAGCATAAGAAACCTACCTGTGGCCACACCCCCAGAGAGTATTGAGTTTTCCTATCTCATCAATCATCAACTGTCAATAGTTTCTCACTCACATGTGGGACATCAGGATCCTTCTCATTCTCTGTTCTGGAAGTTTTAACTGGCTCGATCTGGTGCAGGTTCTATGCAGGAAATCAAAGTCGCTGTTAGTCCATGTGTGTCATAGCCATGACAGATAAAGGAGACAGCACTTCATAGTAGCCCTTCCCATCTTTTGACTGCCTTAGAATCTCTTTGCCTCCTCTTTCAAAATGTTCTCTAAACCTACATGGGGGGGGATTTAACATAGATGACAGTACTCTCAATCACTTATTCTTAGGACATTAGACACTTATGTGGTGTGGGAGAATTGTCTGTATTCTGTCAATCATGTTTTAAATAAATGCTGATTGGCCAGGAAAGAAGTATAGGTGGGAAAACCAGACAGGAAGTAGAAATGATGCAATGAGAACANTTTATAACTTATAGAGATCTCTCCCGCACCACTTATGGGTCACCATGAGAGTTTTAAAAACATGGTCATGGTCTGGAATCATGGTTTAATGGTGTAGAATGCAGTGGTTCTTGGGCTCAGAAGACCCAAGTTACATTAGTACTATCAGACAGCTCACAGTCAACAATAATTATATCTTTAGAGAGATCCAACACCTCTGTTATACATTCACATGTGCATACACCCACATACATGCACATACCTATATAGTATATATATGTATATGTTTATATATGTATATATACACACACATCACTAAGCAGATAAGAAGAAGCATAGTTAGTGGCTAATACTGAAAATCATTACCATTATGTTACAACTTCACTTTTTACTGGAATTTTATGTCACAAACTGTGTCAATCACCTTTAAGCGAGAGAGGGATGCTGCTTTGGCCATTCATGCTATCTTTGGGAGATGTTCTAAATAAAAATAATTAAAACAAACTTTCAAAATAACTTTAATAAATATGAATATTTAATTTTTGTTAATTCTTTTAATAGCAGTAGACAAAGAATCACATAGAGATCATTTTGTTAGCTACTAATGAGACATTTTAACAAGTGATAGTTTGTGACTTTTATTGTCAATTTTTATCACTGTAATAAAAATACAGAGAGCAGATCAGTTTATAAAGAGAAGGGGTTCATTTATGTAAGGAGATAATGATCTGTTACATGTGTCTATCTCATCTTTCCCTTATCTTATAAAAGAAACAGAATTTAATATTGTGGCTATATCTCAGTGACATTACTGTAATGTATCCTATATGGCCATCTCAAAATATCAGTTAGGTTTTATATCCTTTTTCTTATCACAACGAAAGCTAGACTTCTGAATATAAAGGTTTGGGTAATTCTTAAATGGTACCCTAAACAAAGCATTGTCCTCACCTTTGAAATTATACCTTCTGTTTATGGTTTCCAAGAGTTCAAGACATTATTGTGATGTATCCCTAAAGGAATAACTCATTCCAGCATCTATCCAACACTATTCACAGGTGCTCCAATCCTGTAGCAATCCACTTTGCAAATTCCAAAGACTTCCTTTAAAACCTTGTTGCAGGCAAGGATCCCATAAATCTTTGAATTCTTCAAGACCATAAAACTAGCATAAAATTTGCCAACTCAAATGAGTGAATATGCAACTAGTGTTCAAATTGCCTTGAAGATTTGTGTTTTATTATTGTTATTTGTGTATATCAGATGCTACAGAATATAATGAGTAAAGTGGTAATAAAAATAATTAGGTTAGTAATTTGCTCTTTGAGTGGCAGACCTTGGCATCTATGAGTTTATGTTAATACAAGATTCAGGCTTATAGAAAGTAAGTTGCAGCCATAGAAATAGACATCTCTTCACTCCTCACAAAAGCTTATATATTCATATATTTGGAATACTTTGATTTTTACATTCTTCATTATTATATCATTTGCTATTATGTTGTTATGTTGAAATTTGAAATTATTAATTTCATTATAACAAAAATAATATTTAAAATATGTTAGAAAAACCATAAAACCTATCTATACAGAGTCAAGTTGAAAAGAAAAAATTTGCTCATGCAATCACCTTGAATAAAAGTGTCTAACAAGCATAAGATCCTGGAAATGTCAATGAATTCATTCATTTCGTACTGAGTCAGATGATCTGTTACTTTTTGAATATAAATAACAATATGTATATTTGTAAATATAACTAGAATTTTCATTGTTTCAGAGTCTCATAAACATAATTTTGATGTAATGATATTTGTTTTAAATATCATTATGTATATCCAAAAGAGAGTTTGAAAAATCTTCAAATGTATTTGTAAAATCTACTATTTATGAAAGCCAAACTTGACAAGTGTGCTGTTTAGCTTTTGTCAAATTACACCCACTGGGAGAAGAGACATATATTGAAGAACTATCTCTATCAGGTTGGCCTTTAGTGGCTTGAGTGAGATTGTACCCTATAAGCTAATATATTTGAGTAATTAGTCTCTAGTTGTTGGAACTGTTTGTGAAGGATTTGGGCTTGTGGACTTGTTGGAAGAATTGTGTCACTTGGGGTAGAACCAGTCATTTCAAAAACCCTTTACATTTTGAGTCAACTTTCTATGTTCCATGGTTATTGTCTAAAGAGGTAAGATTTCAGTTATTAACCAGCACCATGTCTGTCTGCTTGTTGTCTTGTTACCTGACATGATGATCATATAATCACCATCTTAAACTCTAATTTCTAATAAACTATTTCTTCTATAGGTTACCTTGGTCATGGTGTCTTCATGTAACTAAGGTTGAAGTTGTTCCCCAGAGTGAAGAATTGTGACTGTGCTGGTTTGGATGAGTGTAGAAGACATTGAGACTTTGAACTAGTTGAATGTTGTAAGCAGGATAGAATAGGATATTTTAGTAGGAGCTTAAGAGATATATTTCTGAGAGTAATGAAGACTATAGAGTCCAAGGTCAAAAGGTTTCAAATGGAAACAGTATCTGCAACTAGGCTAGACACTATTGTTGTGTTATTTTGGCAAAAGATGTGGCTGTTCCTTTCCCTTGTCTTAAGAAATTGCCTGAGTGTGAACTGAATTTTGGAATAATTTCATTGGCAGAAATAATTTTAAGAAATAATTTTGTTGGAACAGGGCAAGATGTGCATATAAACTCACAGTGATTGTAATAGCATGCACAAAACCTGCACAAAGTTCAAGCCAGACAAATTTATTGCATAGAAGAGGTGTCAGGAACTCCCACCTATATTTAAAAAGATACTGACGTTTGAAAGATGCTAAGAAAAGAAGAATCAATTATCTTCAAGAGTGTGACCACTGAGAGGGGTGCCTTAAACATGGATTAAAGTTGAATGATAGTAATAACAGAAGTCTTATAAACTCAAGGACACTGAACAACTCTCTACTGAATGAAAAATGTGGTGACAGGAATTAATAAAAAAATTCTAGAATTTAATGATAGTGACTATACAGCATACCAAAAATTGTAAGACACAATGAAGGTTGTTCTAATTGGTAAGTTATACATGTGCCTACAAAAAGAAAAAAGAAAGAAACAAAAAAATGAGAGATCTCATGCTAGCATCATAACAGCGCTTTTGGAAGCAGAGAAAGCATTATAATAAAAAGAGCATGGTATTGGCAAAAAAACAGACACACTAATCCTTGGAATTAAATTAAAGACCCAGACAAATCCATATACATATGGGCACATAATTTTTGAAAAAGAAGGCAGAAATCCATATTGGAAAAAGAGAGAATTTTCAACAAATGGTGATGGTAAAACTGGACAACTACATATAAAAGAATCCCAACATATCCATACTAACAACCCTGCAAAAAACACAACTCTAAAAGATCAAAGACATCAAAGTTAAACCAGATAGACTGGACCTGACAAAAGAGAAGGTGTCAAACAGCCTTGAACTCATTAGTACAGAGTAAGATATAACATAGAACACCTTTAGCACGGGCACCAACATAAACAATGAATAGGACTTCATGAAACTGACAAGTCATTAGGCAATGGACACAGTCATTAGGCAAATTGGTAGCCTACACACTCACAAAGATTTTTACCAACTATGCAATAATAGAATGTTCGTGCATGTCTCTGCGCGTGTGTGTGGTATGTAGTTATCATTTATATGACATATATTTTATAAAGATGCACACAAAGAGGGCATATGAGAGAGAAAGAGAGAGAGAGAGAGAGAGAGAGAGAGAGAGAGAGAGAGAGAGAGAAGTAACACAGTTTAAAATGGGAATCAGATCTAAACAGATAATCCTCAAAACAGAAAAATCAGTGGCTGAGAAACACTTAAAATGTTTAGCATTGTTAGATATCAAGGAAATGAGAATGAAAATTACTTTGACATTCTATCTTAACACCTGTCAGAATACCCAAAATCAATAATAGAAGTGACTGCTTATTCAGGGAATAATGTAGAATAGAGGGACATTCATCCATATCTCGTGGGAGCACAAACTTGTACAGTCATTAATCAAATCAGTATGACTGTTCCTCGGCATGCTGGTGTTGACCAAGGTTTCTTGTCCTGTCTGATCCCACAGCCATTCAGTCCTAAATAAACACACAGAGGGTTACATTAATCATAAACTGATTGGCCTATTATCTCAGACTTCTTATTAACTCCTATAAGTTATATTAGTCCATAATTCTTGTCTGTGTTAGCCACATGTCTTGGTACCTTTTTTGGCAAGGCAGTTCCATCTTGTTTCCTCTGAGTCTGGATGATTACTGCAGAATGACTTTTTCCTCTTCCCAGAATTCTCCTGTTCTCATTGCCCTGCCTGTACTTCCTGCCTTGTCACCCTGCTTATACTTCCTGCCTGGCCACAGGCCAATCAGCATTTTATTAAACAAGTACAAGAAACAAATCTATACAGGGTAAAACCGCTGTCCCAAAGCACTCCCCCCTTAAAAAAAAAAAACAATAACTCAGTTTGTAGAGCATGAAACTCTAATCTCAGGGTCTTTGGTTCAGGCCACATGTTGGGCACCAATTTGTTGAAATGAGGCTGCTTATTTGTTTCCTGGCTGCTCAGCCCTGAAATAATCACAAGGAACCATATTATTTAAATCACTGCTTGACCCATTTGCTCTAGCTTCTTATTTGCTAACTCTTATATCTTAATCTAACCCATCTCCATTAATCTGTGCATCACCATGAGGTTGTAGCCTACCAGCAAAATTTCATCACATCTGTCTCTGGCAGCAGCTCCATGGCTGCTTCTGACATCTCCTTCTTCCTCCCAGCATTGTTTAGTTTTCTCTGCCTATCTCTGTTCTACTCTGCTATAGGTCCAAAGCAGTCTTTTATTCATTAATGGTTATAACAGCACATAGAGGAGAATCCCATATCACACTGGAAATCACTAAGCTTCAAGCCACAGCTATACCTCCCTTAGGTATACACACAAATGGCGCTTTATCCTACCATAGAGAAACTTGTTCAACGTATTCGTTGTTGCTCTATTTATAATAGCAGAAACTGTAAACAATCTAGATGCTACTCAAAAGACAAATTGGTGAAGAAAATGCTGTACTTTTACACAATTGAATGTTACTCAGTAGTTAAATATGAAATCATCAAGTTGAAAGACATATGGATCGAGCTAAAAAAATCCTTTTGAGTAAGGTAACACAGACTCAGGAAAGCAAATGTCATGTGAATTCGCTTATATAGAGATATTAGCTGCTGATCTAATGACAATCAAGCTACTATCCATAGAAGCATAGAAGTTAGGTTTAGAGTAAGAGACTCTGGGAATCAAGAAGATCCTTAGGAAATGGACATGGAATAAATACGGATAGATAGTGAATTGGGTACTGAAATGGGAAGATCAAGTGAGGAATGGGAGTGAAAAGGGAGAATGAGAATGGAATACTGGGAGAGATAGCTAATATCAGGGTCATTTCAACAGTAGTATGAAAAGGATGACTCCTAAATACATACATATATGAATAAGATAAAAAATACCAATAATGGCATAGACTATGCCTCAACTGGACATCTTTTGTTACCAAGTGAAACTCCTAGATTTGTATTCTATTACATATAATTGAATTGTTGGTCAAAGGGATTTCATGGAAACCCCCAAACAACCCAGGCTGTTTCCAAGACTACAGGTTGTGCTCCACAAACTGAGGACAAACCCTATTGCCAATAATAATATATACTTACTCACTGACAGCGAAGTTGAACTGGCGCCTACATAGAGCCTTTGCCCTTCTGTGCCAGTATCTTTGGTATTAGAAAGACACTCTGAATCTACCAAAGTAAAATGAAAACACTAACCTAGTCATAGACCCTTTGATCTACAATAGTTTCATACATGTAAAATATGCTACTATGATGGAAATAAAATCTTGTTTAGTTGTTTACTTTTTTTTGAGGCAGGGTTTCTTTGCAAAGCTTTTGAGCATATCCTGGAACTTGATATCTGTATCAGGCTTGTTGATGGAGACTGCTTGTTTGTTCCAGCTATCCAGACCCAATCTAATAGCACAGAAACTATATTATTTGTAATACTCTTTGACTAATAGGTTAATCACATTTTCAGCTAGCTCTTATTTCCTAAACTAACACATCTCCATAAATCTGTGCATCAACACGAGGTAGTGGCCTACCAGCAAAGTTTTGGCAGGTTCTGGCAGAGGCATCTGTCTCCTGTGGTGGCTACATGGCTTATCCCTGACTCCGCCTAATCACCCTCTACATCTCTGTTTGGGTTTCCCACCTGGCTTTATTCTGTTAAGCCATTGGCTGAAAGCAGCTTTGTTCACTAACCAATAAAAGGAACACATATACAGAAGGACTTACCACACCACAGGCTCTCAAACTCACAGAGATTCTCCTGCCTCTCCCTCCTGAGTACTGGGATATTAGGCATGTGCCAGCTCTGTCTAGCTTCAATTTAGTGTTTTTGTGGGAATCCTAAGTGTACAATTGAATGGTTACTGCATNACCCTAAAATGGGTCCCTTCACCAAGATGTCTACTTCCATGCTCCCAAAACTATATATATATATAATTTTTGTGCCTTTTCTTGGGTCCTTTTTCTTCTGTTCATTTGTTTTGTCTTATTTTAATGTAATATTTTTATACTTTATTTTGTTATGTTTTGTTTTTATCTCTTATAATCCTGATCATTTCTAATGAGAGACAGAAAGGGAGTAGATCCAGATGGGAAAGGAGGTGTGGAAAACCCAGAAAGATTAGAGGAAAGAGGAACCATAATCAGGATGTATTATGTAAGAAAAAAAAATCTGTTTTCAATAAAAGGAAATCAAAGTTAGAGCATACAGCCACATGTCTGCCTGAACTATGCCATCATTGAGCTGCTAACTTCAGCTTCTTCATGAAATTCATTTTGTGATTATGTGAAGGCATTGTTAATGACAGCTTATCACCACCTACTAAATTGGGTAGTGTAAAAGTTCAGAGAAAATACACTAACAGGAATGCTAAAATGAAACCAAAGAACCCCACTAAGGATTTGAATAAGAGGTTTTTGAGAGCCTAAAGGAAGATATGTTTGCGGAAAACAAAAACGAAAACAAAAAACAAAACTGCTTTCCCCTTAGGCTGGTACTAGATTTCAGAGAATCCTAAGGGATACAAAATGGCTTTTACATGGATTTTGTGTGTGTATGTGTGTGTGTGTGTG
>LOEQ01003713.1:157436-181035 GCA_001685075.1 Bramus lutescens | reverse complement strand
GTGGGAATGCAAACTTGTGAAACCACTTTGGAAATCAGTGTGATGGTTTCTCAGAAAATTGGGAGTCAACCTATGTCAGGATCCACCAATACCACTCTTGGGAATATACCCAAAAGATGCCTAATCATACTACAAAAGCATTTGTTCAACTATGTTCATAGCAGCATTATTTGTAATAGCCAGAATGTGGAAGCAGCCTAGATGCCCCTCAATGGAAGAATGGATAAAGTGCGGAATATATCCACATCAGAATACTACTCAGGGGTAAAAAACAATGACATCTTGAATTTTGCATGTAATTGGATGGAAAAAAAACACTATCCTGAGTGAGATAACCAAGACCAAAAAAGAGGAATATGATATGTACTCACTCATTATTAGATTCTAGCCATAAACAAAGGATATTGAGCCTATAGCTCCTGATCCTATAGAAGCTAAATAATAAGGTGAACCCAAAGAAATATGTATATAGATCCTCCTGGAAATTGGAAACAGACAAGATCACTTGGCAAAAGTTGGGAGCATGGGGAGGTGGATTGGGGGGAAGGGGAGATGGGGAGAGCTTGGGGGAGTGGGATAGTTGAGATGGAGGAAGGGTGGATATGGTAGCAGGGAAGAAGATATCTTAATTAAGGGAACCATTTGGGGGTTGGCAAGGGGTTTGTCTCTAGCAAGGTTTCCAGTTGTCCACAAGGATGTCCCCAGCTAGGACCCTGGGCAGTGGAAGAGAGAGTACCTAAACTGACCTTGTCTTGTAGTCAGAGTGATGACTATCTTAAATATCACCATAGAATCTTCATCTGGCGCCAATGGAGATAGAGACAAAGACCCACATGAGAGCACTGGGCTGAGCTCCCATGGTCCAGTTGAAGAGCAAGGAAGTCAGGACCATGAGGGGTTGGTCCACCCACTGAGACAGTGTGCCTGACCTAATGGGAGCTCACCAAGACCAGCTGGACTGGGACTGAACTAGCATGGGATCAAACTGGACCCTCTGAATGTGGCTGAAAATTGGGGCAGACTGAGAAGCCAATGATAATGGCTCTGGGATTTGTCTATGGCATGTACTGGCTTTTTGGTATCCTAGTATATTTGGATGCATACCTTTCTAAGCCTGGATGGAGGGTAGTGGGCGTTGGACTTCCCACAGTGCAGGGTACCCTTCCCTCTCTTAGGACTGGAGGGGGTAGAGAGGAGGGTGAGTTTGGGAGTGGGAGGGAAGTAGGAGGAGGGGAGGAAGTGGAAATTTTGAATGGTATTATTTATAAAGTAATAAAACATTATTAGAAAAAAAGGAAATGCCTTCACTTCAAAATTAAGTCAAAATATATGTACTTTGGAGAAGAGGTTTTGCTTTTGTTTCCACATGAAGTAAGAAGCTGTGGATTTATTATGGGTTAAGAAGAATAAGATTTGATCAAGAAAGACCCCCTGACATATTTCTGATAGGAGCAGATGGCCCAGATGATCCAATGTTTTAGACTACCTCTGTTGCAGTTTCCTCTTAGTTCTACACCCAGAACAGCTTTGAGACTACTGGCTAAGATCATACAGCCTCCCAGAATACTCCAGTCAGTACTTGATCATATTCCTAAGTTTTCTTTGGACCTCCATAAGATTATCAGTGCCCCCAATCAGCAGGAAGTAGCCTTAAAAAACTATACCCACATTCCCCCCAAAATGGATATGGATGCTTGCCTTCCTTTGGGGGTGTTAGTTACAAGTTGTTATGGATTATGGTCAAGAAAAAAAGCTAAGTGAAGAAATTAGATTCTCGGTTCTTCTTTTGAAAAGAAAAAAGTGGGATATAGACATGATATGATAAAATGGTCAATTATTGAATCTACTATGGAAAGAAAAGGGGAAAATGATGATAAGATACAACAGTAGAATATTAGATCTACTTTTAAAAAGCAACTACTAGTTTTAAATGTTTTACATTGGATTGGACTTTTGTGTATTGTATACAAATTTTGTATATTGAAATTAATTTTGATAGAACATACTATATATACATTTCTACTCTTGTTTAAGGTATTGAACCTATTTAACTCATTTAACAATGTAATGCAAATTTGTAGTCTTTGAAAATTATTACCAACTATTCAGGATAATAAGGAAATTCTGGTTAGTAATTAGTCACCTATTATAACTGAACCTATAGTCACATTAGGATTGTTTTCAAGGTCATAAACAGATATATTTTAGATAGATATGTCATTCTCAAACACTTCAGATATGTACAGAATGTGATATTTAAGATGTTTTAATAGCATAAGCTCTTCTTTTTATGACAATGAGATGTGTCTGTTCCTTGCAGCACCAATATAGTTCAGAAAGAATAATGGGCATCGAAGAAACTCCACACGAGGTTTGCTTTCCTTCTGGCAATATTATGTCACTGGGAAAGAAAATGCCCTTCCTCAACTGCTGACAGTATGCTGTCCTAATTAAACAAGCAGGGCAGAAAACAAAGTGACTGCCAAACATTGTCAAGACAAGGAGGACAGTCCTTCAAAATATCTTGTTTCGCAGAAAGGTCTGTCAGATATGCTAGGTCTATAAGCCAAAGATGAAGATGTCCCAATGTTGCAGAGGAATTGTAGGTGACTATCCAGGTAGTCAGCTGTTTCTGTCATTTCTTACATTTTTTGGAAGTGATTTGTTTTCATTTCCTATTTACTCAGTTACTATTATTTCCTTCTTTGGTCTCTGAGAAAGTTAAAGATTAGATAGTTATAGTTTATCAGATGAAGAAAGCAAGTTATGATAGAAAGTAAGTTAGGTACAAGACTTTGGACTCACCAAGATAGGATAGAAATGAAGTACTTTCTCTGAATTTATCAAATGCAAATGGACTAGACATTGTTGATGTATTTATTGTCTGTATATATTGTATATAGTCATTGTTCTTATTTTATACAACTTTCTTATACAGTTATAGCTTTCTTTTTAATTTTAGACAAAACGGGAAATGTAGTGATATTTCATTTGCATTTTAATGAATAAAGCTTGCCTGATGATCAGAGACTAAAACAGCACCCCTGCTCAGCCTTATAGACCAGGCAGTGGTAGCAAACACCTTTAATCGCACTAGCTACATGAGTTTGCCATAGAAACCAGGCAATGCATGCCTTTAATCCCAGTGGTCCATGCCTTTAATTCCATCCCTAGAGAAGAATATAGGATGGGAGGAAACAGCTCACACAGTCTAATTCTGAGATTTCTGGGGGCAGGATTGCCATTTTGGACTGCTGTTGAAATATGAGCCAGTGGCTGGCTGTTTTGCTTTTCTGACCTTCAGGTTGAACCCCAATATCTGTCACTGAGTTTTTCTTAATTGTGCTACATTACATTACTTAATATTCACTTAAATATATTCACTTATATCTAATCTTTTATCTCTAGCACTGTTTTCTTTT
This sequence comes from Bramus lutescens, assembly GCA_001685075.1. Taxonomy (NCBI): domain Eukaryota; kingdom Metazoa; phylum Chordata; class Mammalia; order Rodentia; family Cricetidae; genus Bramus; species Bramus lutescens. Next base: position 177,613 of record LOEQ01003713.1, on the reverse strand, counting down.
GCTTTTGTTTTGCTGCTATTGCGTGGTTGGAAGGCCAGTATTTTGCTCATCTTTCCTGTCATGAAAGGCCTTAAACCTTTGGCTTGAGGAATTTGAGATCCCTGATATAGTCAAAACATAGAACACTTAAAATTAAAACCACTATTAAAAAGATAAATGATTGAACACTATTTCTGAAGAAAGATTTAGGTTGTCATGGGACACAAATGAATATATANATATATATATATATAGTTATTGCAATTTAATAGCATGGTTAAAATTTAAGGCTGAACACAACAAATACTGGAAAGAATGTAGAATTAGAGAAAAAGAAGTATACTGTAAAGTTAAACAAAATGGATTACCCAGTTAGACTCAGTAAATTGGAAGGAAGAGAACAAGACAGACAAAAAGACATAGAGACACACAGCGAGAGAGACAGAAAAAGTCTATCATAATATGATAGTGATTATCATGATGAGTCTTACACTTTTAAAAAGATATAATTTTATTAAATATATTTAGCAAATAAGTTTAGTAGCTTGAATGAAGTTGAAAGTTCTTAGAAAAACACATCTTATCAAAATCAAAGAAATGGAAAAATTGAATTACTATTTTTGAAAAGGAAATGTCATTAATAACCAAAATCACTTCTACAAAGGAAATATCAGAGCCACATGTAATAAACTATGTCAGAATTTTAAAGAAGAAATGGTGTAAGCTTTAGTGATTTTAATGGTAGAAAATGGGGAAATCAATCAATAGCTTTCAACTAAAGACAATTATCTTGCCATTTGTTCATCATTCAGTCTTTTGGGCAGCTTAGACTTATGGACCTGAGCTGTATACCTATATTTGAGTTCCTCTTCTTCTGTACTTTGTCTATATAATTTGAACTAACATCTTGGTGTTTCATAGACTTTACCAGTAAAATGAAGAAGTTGGATGAAATGATTTCTAAATTTCCTTCAAGTGCAGTCTAGGCATCTGGTAAGCATTCAGTTCTCTTTGGTAATGCAGCAGTCAGCCAAATTTCTAAATGTTTTATAACTGGGACATCATTTATCATTTAGACAATTGTTATCTGAGCCCAGCACTGTATCTTCCCCAGATAAACAAAGAAAATTTCAAATTACTGATACTTGGCTTTGTCTTTGGCTTAGGGGATACACAGAGCAGCCAACTCACTGTCACATCCCCTCTTTGTCAGGACCTTCAGCAAACAGAATTAACATTGTGTTCCTTGGTAGAGATTTGAGCACCTTCCAGCACTGCCCAGTATCTTTTCTGAGGGATTTCTGGTCACAGGATGATGGCTATGTTTATGAAATATGTTCTGAATTTTGGACAAAAGTTGAACATAGCTATTTAGATCTCCAGACTAGTTGTGTAGCACTGGGTGAGTCCCTTGAGCTTTATTTACGACATTCAAGAGCTGTGATTCATTATAGAAGCAACAGGTCCTTTCCACTTCCAGGGTCCTACAATTGCATTCTGTCTTTAATACTAGGTCATTTTTTCCCTAAAATATCAAAATAATTTTCTTTCTGCTTAATTTGAATCTTTCCCCAAATCTCCATTGTACAAATTCATCTTGAGGAGTTTTGTACCTGCGAAGCTTTTTAACTGAACACACCAATGAGAGTGTTCTGAACCATTGAACATTAGGATGGGTGCTTTAAACACATAAAAAAGTCAAAGTCTTGATTAATTTTTTAATTACTGTGAACAAACTTTAGTTTGAAAGTTTTCTCTTGTTAAGACAATCACGCCGCATGCTTTTTTCTATTCCCATGTTCTTTTGAAGGCTTTGCTTTAATCTCCTGCATCAGTGTCTACATAACTTTGCCTTTACTGAGAGAATAGACACTTCACCCACCTTGTACATTTCTCTGAAACAAAAAAGCAAAAATCATTATTCAATATTTAGGGTATAACTGCATCTTAGATTTTAAGATTTTAAAACTCCCTCTTTAATAAAAATGTTCAAGTTTTGTTTATTAATATCTTTGTATCATTTCTCTTGCCATGATAAAATATCCTGATGAAAATCAATTTAGGGCAGAAAGGCTACATACAGTTCACATTTTGCTGTTACTATCTGCCATTGTGGAGAAGTAAGGTAGGAACTTGAATCAACTAGACACATCCACAACCAAGAGTAAAAAGAAATGAAAACATATATGCTTACTAGTGCTTACATCTCCTCTTGGCATGTACACAGTCCAGAATCCCCTGTCTAGGTATTAGTGCCACCCACAGCAAGCTGGGTCATCCCATATCTATTAATGGAATCAAAACAATTCCCCACAGATATGTCTACAATCCACCCTAACTTAGAGAGTTCTTCATTGAGACTCTCTTCCTGTGTGATAATTCCATAATGTGTCGAGTTGACAAAGATAATCACCACAGGTTGTAGAAAGGGCTCAGTGGGTAAGATAGGGTTGTTCTTCCATAAAGCACCCAGGTTTTGTCCTCAGCACTCATATCAATCAGCTTACATCCACCTGTAGCTCCATTTCCAGAAGGAAATGACTCATCTAACCTATACAGGCACTGGAACACATGTGCCTATATCTACAGAGACAAACAAATAAAAATAAAATACATCAGAAACAATAAGCTAACATCATAAGGATATGGTCTGTCTGTCCAGAAACTAGTGGAAGACTAGATGCAGACAGTTTGAATTCACCTGAAAGTATACCAATTGTACTGACATAGCAATTTTCTAATATATACTATGTTTGCAGATGTGCCATAATGTTTTTTTCTGCTTTACTTCTATTTTGATTTTTGTTGTTGTTTCCCATCTACTTGCCAAAATCTAGGATGCTTCATGCCCATACGAACCCAAAGTGAGGCATATTTGAACTTTAAAACTTTATACAAACTAAAAAAATGCAACATAACACACGCTGAAGTAGAAAATATCTATTTGGTTTGTTTTGAGTTCTACTGGTACATGTTTTTAAACATTTTTTTTGGTTAAAAAATGTACTGATGATTGATTTGTGTCTACTTTTTCTCTAGACTTCAACTCCTTGGTAGTTATGCTGCATGGTTCATTTTTTCATTTAAAAGGTTTTAATAAATAAATGTTTGAAAATATTTTCTAGAAATATTTTCAATTGTTTAGTACATCCACATCTACCAAACGAAAAGTACAAATAGAATGTTTAATTTTATTGCCCAACTCAGTCTGTGAAAGCATTGGCCACAGAGGTAAACATGTACAAAGAACATGTCTAAAATTTTAGAATGGTGTTCTTGGACATATGGCAGTTTCTTTTCTCTGATGACTCCTTCAATCTTCTCAAAATTGTGTGGTTAAGTTGCATCGGTTTGTGGTTCAATGTTGCCTGTTTATCTTGTAGCTGGTGGAGAAACAGGGAGGGGGTTCCCTTCTAGAGACTGTTAACTCACAGTCTCAAGGAGGTGTAAGGCCCTGTCCTTAGTCTTGGGTAAGAGGTATAACCAAGGGTGTGGGAAATACATTGTCATCAGATACTTTTCTTTTTCATCTGAAGAGGTTCAGACAATCAAGATCTTTCAATCTCATTTGTTTCTAGGGCTACTGGATGACGTGTCTTGTTTGCAGAAACTTGTATTTGTGATAAATGTCTTTGGGGGGTGATTTCAGGACTGTGTGTACAAGGCAATTTACAACCTCTTCAAGTTGAAAAAATTTTTTGGAGGAAAAATAAACATCCTTAGAAATAGATCACTCCAAGAGCACAGAGCTTCTTCGACAAAATCAGTACTGATATGTTTTCAGTGAGTAGGTTAGCTGAATGTGAAATAATGGGATCGGAGGGTGGAGAAATGTTAAGTTCACATTAATATACAGGTTTATTTCATTCTAATAGCTCTCCTGAAACAAATCTTGTTTACTCTGTCACCTCTTATCACTATCTCTCTAACTGATAAATTTAGAAGGGAGAATTGTGTGCTTCTATGAAAAAGCTAGTTAGGAAATCCGCAGTATCACTGTGACCAAATGTTTTCGACCAATTACTTTAGAAGACAGAGGTACATGTCAGCTTCTTAGGAAATATCCCCTCAAAAGTCTTTGATATTTTTGTTTCTTTGTTTAAATTTTTTCCTGTATGGTAATGAGTTTATTTTTATTTAATATTTGTTGATTTCTACATGACTACAACATATTTAGATTATAGCTACCATTCTCTTTCCAACTCCTTACTCTCCTTCCATCCTTCTCTCAACTTCATATTTCCTATTTTTAAAAATAGAACTTACTGAGTAAAATTCATACTTCTTATCTGACCTTGAGTATAGAGGTATGCACTGAAGTATAGGCAACTTATTATGGACTGTTCTCCAGAAAAAAATGGATTCTTCTGCTCATCAGCCATTACTGTCCAAAGCTCCACACATGGGGTGGACTTTCACGCGGCCTTCCCCTACCCATGTTTCAGTGTTCATTGTTTGATTTCTTGTAAATCTTGTACAAGCAATCATAACTGCCGTGAGTTCAGAAGTGAAGTTGTTCTTTCATGCTAAGAAGATGTCTGGCTGTAGACAGAGACTACTTCGTTTCCCGGCTGGCCAGACCCAAAATTATCACATAGAAGCTATATTAATTACAATATTGTTTGACCAGTAGATTAGGCTTCTTGTGAAGTAACTCATACATCTTAAATTAACCTATGTCTATTAATGTGTTTATGACCACATGGCTGTGCCCTACCAGTAAGGTTATGTCCGGCATCTGTCTCTTTTGGCGAGTATACGATGTCTCGATGTCTCCTCGACTCTGTCTACTCTCTCTCTCTACATCTCTTTTTGGATTATCCACCTGGCTTTACTCTGTTAAGCCATAGGCCAAAAGCAGCTTCTTTATTAATCAATTGTAATAAAACATATTCAGAGCATACAGAGGTGACTCCCCCCTCATCTGGCTCTTAAAATGTTTTGTCTCCTCTGCAGTGGTGTTGATGGGTCTTTATTACTATTAGTGTACATTTATTGTTCAAAATGAGGAATTTCATTGTGACATTTTTCATACATGTATATTATGGAATTTGATAATATTAAGGCTCCACTACTCTCACTTGTCCATCTCTCATCATAATATTCCCCCTACAAATACCTTGTCTTCTACTTTTATCTCTCTCTCTCTTTCTCACGCACGCATGCGTGTGTGCACGCACACACACACATCCTTTATTTATAACAGTGAATCCCATGTTGATATGGTTAGGTATTGAGACAGGGTCTCACATTGTAGTTCTTTCTGACTTCAGATTTGTGGCAATACTCCTGTGTTGATCTCCTGCGTGCTGGGATTATAGGTAGGAGTCAACATGGCTTCAGGTTTATTTTTACTTTGATTGAAATCCTCAAATAATGAAGTTGAGCATGTCTCAGAAGCTTAGTTGAAAGCCACCAAAGCTCATCTTGTTCTAGGATTATCAAATGGCTTTGAAAGAAAAGAATTTTGTTACCACATTAAATAGATTTACTAGTTTGAACCTGTGAGAAATTGTTTTAATTCTTTCAACCCAGGGGGTTGTACAAAATTTAGACCCGGGAAAGGTAGCTCCCTAGAATTCACAGTAATGTGAATGAGGAGACACAAGATTATTTGGGGCTGGCACCATGATGTAGCAAGCTTGACAGTCTATGTTCATAATGTTCATATGTTCATAATTCAGAGATGAAGTCTATGTTCATAAACTCTTGATTTGCACACTCAGATAATGGAGTTCACTTAAGCCACCTAGGACACGTGGAAAAACAATGAATGACAGGATTCTCCTCCCAGATGTCCATATTCTAACACAACAGGCTCTAATGCAAGAGCTGGATGTGGGTGATATGTAAATTGTGAGCAGAGTCAGACTCTAAGAGAGCAGGGAATAAAATCCAGACAGAGAGTTGTTCCTGCCAGGTATAATCTTGTAAACAAATACCTGAGCTAAATTTTCCATGATTTTATTATATTTCTTTATTTCTTTATTGTGAAAATTGAGCCATATCGGTTTTTGAGAAAATTTGAGGAGATTCCTGTTGAAAAACCAGGGTCTCAACTTTGTATTTATGCTCTATTTTGTGAAAACATGAAATAATGTGTCTAGTCTGTGCTCTTTGTGGTAGTAAAAATAAATGTGATTATTGTGAGAACATTCAGGTTTATGTAAGCAATTCCATGAGAAAAAGGCTGTACAATTGTAATGTATGAGGACTGGAAGACATAGATGTTGGGTAGTCTTTCACAAAGGGATTGCAGATTGTAAAAATATGTCCATAAAGCTGAATTGGACTCTGTTATAGGAACAGATGTTCTTCCAGACAGCTTGCATTGGAGAGAAAAGAAATACTGCTTGCCATGGGTTTTTGACCAGCATTCAAATGAGAGCTTGTCTCAGTCTCACTACAGGGTTGGACTCAACCATAGAAAGGCAGATGTGGTCCCCAAAACATCTTTGTTGCCACATTTATACCCAAAGGCAAGGCCTGCTTCTAACATGATGTTGATGCTGGTGCGATTGATACACACGGACAGGTCAGTGTCCAGAAGTGATCAGTCACATAATTATCCAAGCATAAGGTTATTTTTCTTATGTGATAAAACAAGACTGCCATTTTGCCATTTTTGAAAGTCTAGTTCAGGTTCAGAAACCCTCCTTGATTTCTTCATTATCAGAATGGTATTGTTACAATATTCTTCACTTTAGTTGGATATAATATCTGGTGAATAATTTTTACCACAGAATTTTGATCTACAATTACCTTTCAGAGAAGAAATAGATTACAGCAGTCAGTATTCATTCTCCATCCAACTGCTTTCATGGTAGCATGCTATATAGACAATTGTTTATCTGTAAGAGACAACTGTGGAACTTGGGGTGATGCTACTGACTTAGACTTCAAATGCATCCATTGACTCCAGAGAGTCAGAAATCTGATATATTCCTCATGTCAGGAAGTAGCATGGTATACCAAAAATACTTCAATGTTTATTATTATATATGTATATATATGTGTGTGTGTATTTAAGTTAATTTATTAATTTAAATACACACACATATATGGATTTAAAATGAATATTTGACATATTTAAATATTATATATACTCTATATAAATAGTTCAAACTTACATTATATATGTGTGTATATATATTATGGAATATATGGGCTTTAATAACAAATATTGGTTCTCATCAGTTGATTCTGTTAATGATTATTCTTCTCATTCATCAATGGGCACTATGCTGCTTAGTATATGTGCAACTGAGTAGCTCTAACAATATCAGTCACTGCACACAAAGATGCTGATTTCTTCCCTGTAATATTTATTCTGCCTGAATTTATGGGACACTGCATGGTACAGTCACTCTAAGACCCATGCTCTTGAAGCCTCTGTCATTATAGGTACCACCATGGAATCATGAAAATGTGGGACATTATGTATATTGTCCATTGGTTTTGCAGCTTCTAACAGAGATGTCACATAAGTAAGACAAATCATATTGATATGCCACATGTCAATATCATGGGAGTGTGCAGCGGCATCTTATACCAAGAAGAAGAGAACTTGAATGTTCTTGAACACCACCAAGGAACACCATAAACAATCATGCCTAGCCCATAGGGTTAGTACTTAATCATATAACCCAAGAACTGGGTCAGCAGCAGAAGATACATTCACTGTGACCAGTATGGATAGCCAGTATTTTTTTGTAAGTGTGACACAATAAACATGTTTAACTACATGCTGACTAACACCATAATGTCCTCATTTTAAAAGTTTGAAAAAACATGGTGATAAAGAAGATGTGAAAAATAAATCAAAAAGGACAAAAAGTGCCAACATTGATGTCCAATTGGGGAAGGAGAATCACTCTTCTTTAATATGCAGCCATTGGCAGGTTTTCTTTTCCATGGTTCAGTGGATGAGTCCACATTCATGCATCTGTCAGTAGCACTGGTTGGAGTTGGTGGGTAATCAAAAACAAACAAACAAACAAAAAATGTTTTAAAAAATAAGAAGAAAGCTTTAAATTATAAGGGAAGATATTAGAGGTACAGGGGAGGGTGAAGGAGAAATGGGGTACATATGATTATATTTTATTATGTATATATAAGTGTGCATGAATATGAATATTATATATATATATATGAAAATTTCAAAGAGCATAAAGAATTACAGTGCCCAGCCAAGCTCCCGAGTTCTGCTGAAGAAGGGGAGAAGGAATTATATGAGCCGGGGAGGAGGTCAAGGTCATGACAAGGGAACCCACAAAAATAGCTGACCCAAGCTACTGGGAGCTCATGGAATCTGGACCAACAGTTAGGGAGCCTGCATGGGGTCAATGTTGGCCCTCTACATGTGTGTAAGAGTTGGGTAGCCTGGACTATTTGTGAAGCTTCTAGCAGTGAGATCAGGCCCTATCCCTGGCATTTATCTGGCCTTTCAGAACCTGTTCCCTGTGCTGAATTACCTTGCCCAGCCTTGATGCAGGGAGAGGAGGTTGGTCTTGCCATGGTTTGTTTAAGCCTATGGGAGACCTGCCCATTTCTGAATGAAGACATAGGAGGAGTTCATGGGCAGCGGGTGTGTGCGGGGGAGGTAGACAGTGGGATAGGGAACAGGACAGGAGGAGCAAGGGAGAACTGTGCTTGGTATGCAGAATAAATGAAAAAAGTTAATTAAATAAAATTTAAAAGGAAGTGCAGTGCCAAAGACTCTCTAAAGCTAGAAATGAAGAGATAGTATGAGAAACAACTAAGTTGTCCGAGCAGTAAAAGAAAGTGCTGAAAGGTTGTGATGGTGTTAAATTCTGGCAAATGGCTCATTCACTACACAAAACGAACACAACTCAAGAAAAGTCTCATAAACAACAGAAAAAGTAAAAACAAAAAATAAATGACCCCAAAATTTAGATCAGTAATTGGTAAAATACAGATCCTGGGCCAAATCCGTCTGCTGCCTGGTTTGTAAATAAGATATTACTGAAAGTAGTTTGGAGTAGAATTTTCCTAAAGGTATTATGAAGATGTAATAACAGATGTTTAATTTGTTCAGGGACAGCAAGATATATATTCATAAACACATAAATAGGCATCACGAGTTCTGATATATAAAAATGGCTTCAAACTACACTTAACTGTAAATTATTCGAGATAAAATTTACAATATTCCTTGACAGATGAGGGTGGAATTAGTGGGCATAGCACATAAAGGAAACTGAGAGAGATCTAAGTAAGATATTAGGAGACTGATATTGGTCCATAGTTGGGAGAAAAATACATGATTACTAATATGTGCATACATATGTTTATACACACATATAAAGTGTGGATATGCATATATATGTATAAATATTGTGCATACATAAATGGAACATGTATGCACATTTAAAGGCAAGCATATATAAAGCATCTAGATATTTGCAACATTCTGTATACTAATGTACTAATACTAATACAATATAACAATATATTATATGCATCATTACAGAGATTTCCCACATATAATAGTATTTATCAGTTGAAAGTTACTATATACTAGTATGTATTAATAATTTTTTACTCACTAGTACATAGTCTCTTATATATATCATAATTCCACCTTTGTTAAACCATAAAGAAGCTTGTAGGCTTTCTATATATATATATATATGTGAATATTCTTATAATAAAACAGTTCTATGAGAAATATTTGGCTTACCTTAATGGAGTTATTTTTACTTTTTCATAATTATAACTTTTAGAGTGGATAACTTCTAATTTATTTATATATTATTAGCTCTTCTGCATAGGTATACAAGATAGCATTAGCATTGTGTTCAAGAAGTAGGTTCTGATCTCCTATTTTGTAGAAGATGGCACCACAGAGAATCACGGGATGACTTTAAATAAGAATTCATAATGAGAAAGTTATATTTCCTAGTAAAGAAGTTTGTATATTCCAAAAGTAAACAGTATCTTGAAGAAGATTACTGTCTTACTGTCTATCTCCTACTGAACCAATCTTAGAAATGAAGATGTAGCTCTAGCCTGTATACTATTATAACATTATCTTTCTCTCTCTCTCTCTCTCAGAGAGAGAGAGAGAGAGAGAGAGAGAGACGCTCTCTCTCTCTCTCTCTCTCTCCAATCTGTCTACCATATATCTATCTATCCTTCTATCACACATCCATCTCTATAGTCTATCATGTATTTACATATGATATGTATGTATATATGTATATAATCCATCATCTATTTCAATGACCATGTCAGGGCAGGGACTTAAGAAGACTTGGCATTACGGACAACCCTAGAGCCCTGTCTAGATTCCTGAATACATCAAGATTTTTCATCATGCCCCTTTAAACAATGAAAATTCTTTCAACAATATTGACACAGAAAATAGAAATAATAATACCTGAGGGGCATTGCGTTGTGTGATTTGTTTTGTGTTACCTATCTTCGAGTAGACAGAGTCTATCCCAATATTTTCTTTTGTTCCTCTTTCCGTTTTTAATGGCAGCCATATAATGGTCTCATACCTTTAAGGATTTTTCTATAGCCTTCTTAAATCTCACTTTAAGTCATTTTCTTATATGACTCAATATAGTACATGTTCTCCTTCTGCTCTGCTCCTAAACTTACTGCTTTCCTGGGGTTTGTGTTCTGCCTGAGTCTGTTTTCTCATCTGGAGACACTGAGCTGAGTCTCTGTGACTGCTGATTTGGGCTTTTTATACCTACTGTTCTTTTAGAGTTGTTTACTTTGGCAGTGAATAAGAGACATTTTAAAAGTGACATTTGAAAGGCTAATCTCTGCTAGCTACCACTGTGTTTTACAATGCCTGAACCCTAACTACTCCTCTCCTGGTGCCTGGCTCCTCTACACATTTTAGGTCTGTGGATCCTGTGGTTCTCATCCGGTCATCACTCTCATGCAGTAACACCTACTGCAGAACCCTGATTGAGTGGATGAGATTACCCCAATTGTGGGCATCCATCTGCTTTCTGTTGCTAATACCACAGACTAACACGTCTCCATCAAAAATGAAGCTTACAGTTCTTGTCTAGGCTTGAGAGCTTACATTTGGTGATAGCTATTTGACAACAGAGATCCAAAATAGTGCAGGCTATCCATGGCAACAGTTCAGGCTCATGTGCACAGGTGTATATGTACAGGTGTATGTATGTTCACAAGTATACATGTGCATAGAGGTACATACGCATGTGTGCATAGGTACAGGTGTGTATATTCACAGGTGTACGTATTCACGTGTGTGCTCAACAATCTCCCTCTCATTAGTAAGCTGCTAACCTTTAAATATGACCTTACCTAAGCCACTTGTCGTTGGACCTATCTATAAGGACCACAGTGTGATTAAACTTTGGTCTGATCAATACTTTAAAGTGGAGGTTGATTTTTTCAAACCACTCGTTAAATGACATACTAAGTTCTATAGCGTAAAGAACATGAACTCCCAGACGAGCACTAGGGAAACTAGGAATGTGAATCACTGCAGGCCTATCTCTTCAATGGAAGGGATGTACACCTGTTTTCTAACCAGAAGGCTGGGAGTGGATATAGTTAATAACCTGATGACTTTTGCTATCTGTGAGGCCAGTCCTCACTGGAAACCCACAAAATGTTTATCCCAGGTAACAGAACCTATCCTTAGGGGAGATGTCATATGTACTGTATAGACTGGTGACCTCTATTCTACCTCAGTCAGAGACCACACCAGATCTGAGACTCTTAAGACATAGAACTCATTTTCATGGTAGAGTTCACATGCCTTTGCAAAAACAGTAGTCATGTCCTAAGATTTTATTCCCCAAATACTATAGTTAAATATGTCAAAAATAAGCTGCCTAATGTCAGGCTTGAGAAGTTTGCACCAGCACCAGCTAACCAAGAATGAACCCAGTTCTATTCTTGGCTCTCACAGAACTTTTCCCTGCTAGCCATGGGATTTGCAGGAACCGAACAGTAAAAGCAGGGCGCCATGTACATTTGCAACATAGAAGGGAAGGGACAGACTCCTCAGCTTTTTCTCTCACTGAAAATTTCTTACATCATCATTCACTGTTTCCTTAAATCTGTGTTAAAGCTGAGTTACATAAAGCACTGAAGCTAAATGTTTTCTTAAAGTGATAAGTCAAAATTGGAGAAATGGAGAAACAGAGAGTAAGGAAAAGTCAACAATAAATACAATGCATGATTAATTTTTCCCAATAATAAATCATTGTCTTAGCTTTTAGCTTTTAATAATTTAGGAATCATGGCAACCCTTCTGGATTTAATTTTTCCTGCACATACTTTTTATTTATTTATTTGTTTGTTTTCATTTGCCAGGGCACATGTGTGAAGTGAAGGACTTAATCCTCTTCCTCTATCATATCGAACTCAAGTTCTCAGGCTTGATTGTTGGTGCCATTATCCAAGCTGAGGCATCCTGCTGGCCCCATTCTAGATTTTAAAAAGTAAGGTGGATTATGCAAAGAAAATGTGTTAGACTCAGTTATGACAATTCACACTTATAATCTCAGCATTCAGAAGGCTGAGACAAGAAGGGTAAGTGTTGGAGGCTACCCTGTGCTATACATGCCAAGAGATTCTATCTCAATTAAATTAATGGATAAGTGAAATAAGAGATAGAAGAAAGAAAAGAAGAAATGGGGAAAGGGAGGGGAGGAGGATAGAAGGAGAGGAGCAAGAGGATTCTAATCATGGTTCAAGAGCCAATTCCCTGTTTCCCTGGAAACTGACTGACACTCCCTCACATTCCTAGATGACTTCCTGATCATGCCACAGAGCACCTAGGATGTTCTCTGGAGAGGTTTGGGGTCCATCTTCAATACGTTTCCAGGAGGGACTCTGTGCTGATGTGTTTTTTTCACTATGCTTCTGATTTGAAATTGTTTTGGAGGAAAGAATCCATAAAAACTACTGAAAGACAGACCTGTTAGTGACAGATAGGTTTATTTTCCATTGCTCTCACATGGCTTATGAGAAAACTGCCATTTGATTGGCTCTTAATGAAAGTGGGATTGAGTATCAATTCTTTTATGGTAAAGACTGTAAGGATTATGATCACTTCTGAATATTTTTTTAAAAAATCATTTAATAGATTTCTGCCTTTTCTTTCAAATTACTTGAATAGCAGTATAAGGGATTTAGCAACTTATTTGCTTTCTTACCCATTCCCAGTACTTGCCATGTACAAGTGACATGGGAAACACTGTTTATAGTAAGATTGAGGCTACATGCAAGATTTCCATTTAGCCACACCCACAAGTCTTCATAAGAGCTAATAATTTCAAATCTCTTTACATATGTATTTCTCAAAGAATCTGATTAACTATGTCAGGTATAGGTCTTGGTAAATTCTGGTAAATAACGGATTAGGGAATATTTGCCTCTTCTTTTTATAACATTGTACTTACAAATTGTATGATTTTTTCTTTGCTTTTCCTAAAAATTGAAGTTTTTCATAAAACAGTTAACTAGTAAAAGTGTTTCTTTGGTAATTCAACTAAAAACTTAAAATTAATTACATTTAGTCAATAATGGTAGCTGCAGTAAGTTAATTATACCCTAATGTTAGATGACTAGTCACCACATATCAGTGCAATAATTTTTGATGTGTCATTTATATATCATAGCAACTATGTTATATTGTTGACCCAAATTTTGTAGATCATGGAAGGAGGGCCGAGGATGTGCAGAGCATTAGAGGAACACTGCACAGCTGGTGAGCATCAGGAAAGGGAATCACATTTGAATAGTTTCTTATAGTGTACACATTTTTTTTCAACACTTGTAGATGTCTTGGAAATTGTTGACCTCTGGCATGAGTGCCGTCATTGGAGAATGCCCCGATGTGGAACAGAGGGGCTAAAGGCAGGTTAATAATAACAGATTTATAGGACCAGATACTATTTGAGTTATTTCCAGGACCTACAGACAGAGCTGTCCTGCCATGGGTGTGGTAAGGAACACTAGATTTTCAATAACCTCTTCCCTACTCAGTTTCAGAGAAACTTAAAAATGTCATATGGTTGGAGAATATTTTAACAGTAAGGACTGCAAAGTTTCTGCTAGATTTTGCTTAGGGCTAGAAGTCATGAATAAAGAATTCCTTTATTTCATTTGTATTATCATAATGGAAAAATTGTAGATTCTACCTAATTTTATCTATTACTAGAAATATTTGGACACACAATTGTAGAACATATTGTGAGGATTGAAAATAGTTCATTATGTAACTTTCCCCTTAAAACTCTAAGCAGAAAACATTATTTATTCATAATATAGAAATAAAATTATGGGAACATTGGAAACAATTATCTAGCATTCTTTTGCTGACCCTAATTTTTTGGCTCTTAAGTTGAGAATTATGCAACTAATTTTTGTTTAAGGTCAATTTTGTAACTTGAAAACAACTTGTCTTGGATTCTCTGTAACTCCTAGCTTGAAATTAAATGTTATTAAAGTGTGTTAAGAAGGAATAAAACCAGGTTGTATTCAGCAACTATTTCTGAAATCCTTTAATCTGTCAAGTTGTTACATCAGGGAGGGAAGTGAATTTCAATCTTGGACCCAAGAAAGCCAACTTCTCTAATTTGGGTTACTGTGTTCTGCATTGAAGAGGAGTGTTCTTAAAATGCAGAGCTCTTTCCTTAGAATAGAGTTAGTTGTTTTGAAGATTGTTTTGCTCGAATAGATTTTAGTCTTCTGAAGACCTGTGAGGTCAGCTTTCTATATAAATTAATTGTTGAGATTTCCCCAGTAATTTTCCTGGCATGTTCTCTACTTCTAACTTTCCTGCAACATACCCACTCACACTGTGTTACACTGAACTTTGATTTAGTGAGAAGGTATACTTTGTAAATGAATACTGAATATCTCTTAGTTATGATTTGAATATCAAATAGCTCCAAAAGGCTGACTGGTACAGCCTAAATCTCTGGCTGGTGGGAGTTCCTGGAAATCTTGGATGGATAGGACAAGCTGGAGAAAGCAGGTGACTCAGAATAGTCTTTGGGAGTATCTGGTCTTTAGTCCATTCTTGGCTCCCTCTCTGTCTCCAGTCCACAAGAAGTGAAAATCAGCTTGTATCACAATCTGATATTGCTATGACCTTCTGAGAATGACATGGAATCAAGCAACCATGGCTGACCTAAGAGCCAAGGTAAAAGCTTTACTTTAAATTTCTTATGTCATGTACCTTGGTTACAGTGACAAAAAGCATTCAGGAAGCACTAAACACAGGATATAAATCATGGTATCACAGTCCTGCTCTGTCCAAAAGAGTCATTTGAGTGCTTTTCAAAGGACTTGTCCGTTTAGACTCAAATCATGCTGATGTATTTCTGGCTCTCACACCATTTAAACTCAACTAGGTATAGATATATCAGGTTGATCTTCTGTTATGGTATTACAGCAAAAATTACAAAAATGAAAGCACCTAGTATTTTTGTTGAGCTTTTTCAGCATTTTAGGGTGTGTGTGTATGGCATGTTTCCTTTTTTCCATATGTGTATACTTCTAATTAGTCTACAGAAATCCGATTGATTTGCTCTTCAAGTGACCTGAAGCTGTTTGTTATGACAACTCTGAGTTATTTCATACAACAAACATAAATGTATTCATAAAATGATTTACTTGAATGAACTACATTATTCATCTATAGATTCTGATTAGAATTTTTCAGTGTACGTCAGTAATTTAGTATCATGTTTTCAAGTTAAATATGAGGGAAAAGTGTTCTTTTAATGATAATAATAATAGTAATTAACAATAATAATAAAATACATGACCTTTGTTATTATGATAATGTTTGTGATTTTGATTGCTAAAATATTCATGTTTAAAAAGTATTTACTGCCAAAACAGAGAGGCAGAAAATGTTCATAGCACTTTTTCTACAATGGCAATTACTTTGACAATGTACTCTAAAAATAACCTTAATTGTTCAATTCAGTGTGAGTTCTGTAAAGGAGTATCAGGGTCAATAAAATGCCTATGAAAACATCTGATATGGCAGATATTTCTATTATGCCATTTGTATTGATGTTATGGAAAGGAAAATGGGGGCCTGAACCCTGAAATAATGGAGAAGAAAAGGAGCCTTCCATTATGGCACTATTATCACATCTGAGAAGCATTCCCTTCAGAAGTCATGCAAGTAGAACCTTCCATTTAAGTCTTTAGTGTTGTTTTTCTTTAGAAAAATTGAAAAGGTAGTGAAAAAAAAAGGAAGGAAAGGGACAGTGACTTAAAAAGATACCTGAATGTGATTCTAAGACAGTGTAAGGTTGCAAAATTATAAAGGCAAGTGAGTGACCTGGGCCTGTGTGGTTCCTTGAATGAAGCTACTTCTCACAGACCAGAGGAAGGATAGAACAAACTTCCCAAGTCACTGTGATTCTCTCATAATTTCCTACAGAAAATTATTTTGAGAAACTAGCCCAACTCATGTCCACCTAAAAGTAAAACTAAAAATTAAAAAGCAGTAAAAAGATGATTTATAAAATAACCTAGCAATATTTTAGAATAAATATAATTAAGTTAAAATTATAAGCCTATCTTTAAGGAAAGATGTATAATTTAATTACAAAATGAAATTGTACAAGTAAGTTGATCAGTACCTTCTATAGATCATTAATCTCTAGTTTCCTAAGAGCTACAAAATATAATGTTTACTGCTCAGACACTTAGTATATTTGGAAATGCAAGAATAAAAGTGATAATTCATACACATGAATGACTATATAGATGTAAACATTGACTTTTTAAACTGACTTCCTAATTTTTTTTTTAAATATAGGTTTAATTGAACCTGAAAATATGTGTGCTTTCATTGCAATTAAAGAGACTTGGCAAAGCTGTTTTTTTTTTTCTGAAATGACTTAGAAATGGTGACCTAAAATGGCTTAAAGAATGCTTCACTCTGGTATGTAGAAGATAGTCGAACACATCAAGAATCAATCATGCAGGAGAGTGTTAGTGTAGAAAGAGACTTCTCATTTATTTCCCGGCCCCGGCCACCCAGATCTGAAATAACCACACAGAAACTATATTAATTACAAAACTGTTAGGCCAATGGTTCAAGTGTATTTGTAGCTAGCTCTGTATCTTAAAATAACCCTTTTTTATTAGTCTGTGTATCGCCACAGTGTTGTGGCTTACCGGGTATAATCCCTGGTGTCTTTCTCCATTGGCAGCTACATACATGGCATCTCCCTGACTCCTCCTATTCTCTCTCTATTTCCTGCCTGACTTTACTTTGCTAAGCCATTGACCAAAATAGCTTTATTCATTAACCAATAAAAGCAACACTTATACAGAAGGACATCCCACATCACAGTAGGGGTCTGCTTTGTGCAACCATCAAGTCACTCAGCACTCAATGGTGACACTTCTTGGTCTTGGCTTAGGAGGGTATGAAGGTATTCTGGTAAGGTTGTCTGCCTTAGTCATCTCCTGTAGTCTTCACTGTCATGGACACAGGACCACCTTCAGCCTGTGCTGGGTCTATTCCTCTAGGAGGAATTGTTAAGAACGCTTGTGTGCATCTAACCAGTAGACTTTGATATTGTTTTCCTTTCCTACAAATTGAATTTCTAGCTTGTCTCAGATCTTTTGGATAAGCAATAAAGGAAAGACTTTCCCTGTAGTTGACAGGAACTAAGAATTGTGGTTAATTTGTTGCAATGACAATTGTGATCTGTTGGAGAAACATTCTTCTCTAAGGTACACAGAGTACCTGTGACTATGATATAAGGATTTTATAGTGCAAACTCTCTGCCTTCTAAGCCTTGAGATTCTAAAAGCCTGCTGAATCAATTTTCTCTGAAGATGCACAGGCGCCAATAGAAGAAGTACAGTGTTTTTCTCTCTCCCTCCCCATCTTTCTGTATAATATGTGAAGAAAAGACCCTGAACAGTTCTTTCCTGTTTTGCTCTGCTTCTCTTAAAAATCCTAAGGAGGAAGCTCAGGGTTGGAGATCAAAGAAGGCATGATACATTTCTAAACTCCGCAGCTTCCATTCATGTTAAACAAAGAAAGTCCAAGTATGACTTAAGTATTTACCTTGTGTATTGTTATGGGCTCATACTTGATTAGCAGAACTAACTGATGTTTTTAGAACATTTATAGATCATTTAATTTAAGAACAAGCTGTATTAAACCTAATTTTATAGATATTCAAATGTCACTTTCTAATTATTTAGTGCATTTTTCTATTATCAATGCTTGTGAAATCATTTATATCTGCCAGATATGCCTTGAGTATTATTATAGAATTGTGTATAGTATAAATTTCTTTCAAAAAAATGTAGAGATGTCTTGGAAGTTTGGAATTGTCTAGTGTTGAGCATATTTGCAGTAGTATTTATACCTTGCTTAGCAGATATTAACAAATGCTTCAAATATGGTTTGGTTTATTGCCTTACTGATAATCTAGAGCACTGGTTCTCAACCTTCAATACAGTTTTGTTATGCTGGGGTTGATCCCCAACCATAAAATTATTTTCTTGCTACTTTATAACTGTAATTTTGCTACTGTAATGATTTATAATGTAAGTATCTGATATGCAGAATATTTTATATTTGACCTCAAAGGGCTTAAAAACTACAGGTTGAGAAAGTGTGGTCTAGAGACTAAAGAAAGCAATGGAATTTTTTTATAATACATAATAGCTAGTTTGGGGTTTGGTGTTTTGTTTGTTTGAGGGAGTTTGTTGTTGCTGAGTACCAAGCATTCACACATTTCTTCTTCTGCGGCTCTTGAGTATGGATATAACCTGCTGCTTATGGTTTATTACCTCTGCTTCACTGAAATGAAACACTGTCACCTGGAATTTTAAGCTGAAAGGATTCTTTTTTTTTCCTCAGCTGCTTTTTTTCTATATAATGTAAGAATTTTATTTATTTATTTATTATTTTTTTAAAGATTTATTTATTTAGTTGTATACACTGTTCTGCTTGCATTCCAGATGAGGGCGCAGGATATCATTACAGATGGTTTTGAGCCACCATGTGGTTGCTGGGAATTGAACTCAGGTCCTCTAGGAAGTGCAGCCAGTGCTCTTAACCTCTGAGCCATCTATCCAGCCCCCTCAGCTGCTTTTTATCAAGTTATTACAGCAACAGAAATGAAAATAGGACAACTAAGAAAACTGTGTAGTCTGTGTAAGCTACAGATGTATGTGAGTTTGTGGGCTAGCAAGGGTTAAATGCTTGGAACTTGATGAGATTGTCTGCTTCAGTCATCTGGTAAATATCACCAAAGTGATGTCACCTTCAGTTCCACAGACTGTACTAATGAGTCTGTTTCCTCAACCCTGTATCAAAAAAGGATCAGTAGGTCTTGAATAGGTTGTCATATGTTTACAGGATGATTGAAGCTGCATTGTGACAGGGCAATTTATATAGTAACAGCATATCTCACCACATAGCAGATCAAACGATCATACCAACAGGCAGACCCAAGGCTGCTTTTTTGTGGTATGAGGGATTTAAATCATAATAAAGTCACACAATTTAAGTTGGGCTCATAAAATTAGGTATCAAGCTACACTGATAACAAGAGACTACTGGGAAACTTTGAAATATGATAAAGAACACATGGGTAAGTGTGCCTGATTAAAGCTGACAATGTCATCTACCACTGACACTTATGTCAAATGACTTATAACTTTAGAGTAAAGCAGAGAATTACCTTTTGAAGGAAAGTGGAAATATTTATATTAAGAAGAAAGTCTATGTCAAATCCTTTGGACAGGAGACACAAAATCAGAACTGATCAGTGATTGTTAAAATACACTTAGTCCCAAGAAAATAGGGCAGGAACACATCTTGCCCACTGCTTATAAAAAGGTTGGAAACCATATTACTATAGTCTTGCTATGTGAGCCACTTACTAACAAAGACCCCTCCTTTATCCAGAGAATAAATGATCTCTGTCACATTACCTGTGTGGTTGTTTGAATGACCCACGTGCCCTATAACCTATAACCTCATGTATTTGAACACTTGGTACCCATGTTGTGGTACTACTTGGAGAGGTCATGGAACTCTAGAGGTACAGTTTCTTAGGAGGAAGTAGGTTACTGGGGTAGACATTGAATGTAGTAATAGGGGGAGCAGGCCTGCCTTTCGTCCGGCCCAGCTCCCACACGGCTAGCTCATACCCGGAAATAACAACACA